>WHUZ01000146.1:0-85042 GCA_015179045.1 Kalaharituber pfeilii | reverse complement strand
TCTTTGGCCTACTGTAAATCTAGTTATTATCATAGGCTTCCAGCCTGCCTGCAATATTGCCTACTAACAATTCTTGGCTCCATGTCCAATTCTAAGTTTTAGTATACTAGCAAAGAAATAAGATAGTAGTTACTCCGATGTCATTAATTTGTGAGAGGAGTCTGATAGCTGGAGGAGCCCAATATAATGGGAGGTTGCTGGCAAGACATACCAACACAGGTAACATCATATTCTTAGGACAGGGCTCACATGTGGGCTTGTAGGAAGTTCTGGAGTTGTGGGCAGCAACTCACCATAATAGACCTTTTTTTTTTTTTTTTTTTTTTTTTTAAAAAAAAAAAATATGCAGTGTATAAAGTGATATCTATTTAGTCAATTGACGAGTTTTATGTTTTCCTCTAGTAGGTGGCCGAGTAGAAGGAATCTCATCAAGATTATCATGGATTATAATGTCTATAGCTATTGAAGGACAAATACTCTGGAATCTTAGTATGTAAGGTTTTTTCTTTAAGTTCTAGGTAGTATACTTTTTTTATTGTTTTCTTAACCAAATACTCCAACAGGTAAGCCAATGTTAGTGGGAGTACATAATAAAACTAGCAGTTGTTGAAGGACCAACATTTTGAAATCTTAGTATATAAGCTTTTTAGTATATTTTTTCTTCAATCTCTAGGTAGTACACTTTTTTTATTATTTTCTTAACCAAATAGTCCAACAGACAAGCCAATATTAGTAGGACTACATAATAAAACTGGCCGTTGTTGAAGGATCAATACTCTGAAATCTTAGTATATAAGCTTTTTAGCATATTTTTCTTCAATCTTTAGGTAGTACACTTTTTTTTATTATTTTTCTAACCAAACAGTCCAACAGGTAAGCCAATGTACTGGAATTCCCATTGTTACCCACTATAGATTCAGATTTTGATTAGTAGATCAATAATGAGGACTATGTTGAAAGCTCCTCAAAAGGATAGCACCAATGAAGTGCTCAGCAGATGCCATCTATGCAGGTGAATAATACTTGAGAAGAAGCTATGGTTTTGCCACTCTCTTTAGACAAAACTCTCTCTGAGGCCGAAAGCGAATAAAGTGACAGCAAGGAGGTAGAAATCAGAGCAGACGACCTCAACCTCGATAGTCTATATGCATGACTCCAATACCTACCTGAGGAAGAAGATGATGGGGGCTTAAACAAAGAAGATAGAGGCATATCCTCTCTGAATTGTAGAGATGCGAGTAAGGTTCTGGGGTCAAAAGATATTCATACAGTACTCTATTGATCCAAGTTATGAGCCAGTAATGCACAGAGCAGTCATGCTGTAGTAGTATCAGCCTTGCTAGACCTGATGATGGAAAAAATTGGGTGGGACTGGGAGCAGGATGGAAAACTACTTTCTCAATGCACCACTGCACCAAGTGCTATAGATACCAAAAGACAACATTCTCTTGACTATTGCAGTATAATTAGGTACCCATATCAGCCACTGGTTACTCTTGTAGGTGATAAACTTTTCAGTTGAGTGACACTATCACTGAAGTACTAGATACAACCATATCATAGCACCCATGCCTACACCTGTAGCTACTTACTAAAAGGTCGCACGTTCTTTTTAAGGCATAGAAATGTTTGAATGAAATGGTTTGTAATTTTTCTACTGAGAATATCCATAAGGCAGCAAGCAACTCAAACAGGTGAGCAAGTGGAAGATGCAATAGAGTATTCCTTGGTTCCTAGAGAGATTGTAAATGATATTACTACTTATATCCTTGCTGTTTTCAAACTGCTAGCATTGGTAGGATGTGGAGTTCCTCCAAACTTTTTATTGGGTAAGTAGTCTATCTATTTCGATGAAGATAGAGTGTTATGGTTTATTATTAGAGATACCTTTTAATATTAAAACTGAATTTACAACTACTTTTAGTAGGTAATGGTACTGTGGCTTTTAATGTAGAGCAATAGGCAGTCTTTCAGGAATAGTGCATCAAGAATTGGGCTGCTATATTTGAACGTAGAATAGGATCATTTTATGATTACAATGTGCTAATATTTGAGGTTAGCTGCCAACTCTCAACTTGTAGAAAATACTAAATCTTAGCAATGGATAAGTGTATGATTTTGGAGTAGATACCAGAATTAATAACATATTAGATGTCTGTCAAAATTTAGGATCAGAGTTGGAGTATCAGTTTAATCTGATAAACGTAGCTATAGAGTCAATTGCTATTGCTATTAATGTAATTGGAGCAATTGAAACAAGCTTTAGACTAGTGGATGAAGACGATGATCTTCAAAAAGTCATAAGATTGAAAGAGTAGTGGAGGTAGAGCGAGAATGCAAGTATGGCTTTTTGGCTAACAGAAATACAATTATGCGACAATAGAGGAATAGGTATAACTGCAAGCATATTTGGTTTTTTCCAACATGCTGGCAACAAAGATTTGGAGGTATTCAGAGTCCAAAACTACCTAATAAATTCCTACAAAGATATAAGAAGATTAATGACAAACTTCGGAAGGAGAATGGGATGGAAGATATTATTTTTCTAGGAAAATATCAGTTATACAGCTGCATAAAGCAATGTTTTCGGTATACTCTAGAGGCTTTTAAGTTGGGTAAACATTACTATACAGCAGCTATGTGCATGCCAAAAAAAAGGTAACTACTTAGACTCTTCTTTGGTTGCTTAGTATTTAAGTACAATATTTTATAGAGTTTGCTCAATACTAATCTAAAGAACTTCTAGGAGTAAAAGAGAATTAACTACAAAAACAGTAAAGATTTGGTTGTAGATTTTGAAAGACACATATACCTAACCTGCAACAATTGCTGCGAATAAAATTCTAGATGCTATTTCAGGTAACAACACTGGCTTCAGATATGAATTTATCATGTATTACGATTTTAGAGCCCTGAAGACAGAAAATAGGATCTTTGCCTATATTGCCAAAAATGCAGTCGAGGAATTACTCATGTGGTAGAGTAAAGATGATAGATACACAATATATAATGAGCTATATATATTTTACCTAAAAGTAAGTTATCACAGTTTTTAGTTTTGTACGAAATGCCCAATAGTGGGAGATCTATAGTTTTTAGTTCCATATGAAATGAAAAGTTGTGACTTGACCTGGCCAATTACCTTTATACAATTTAGACATATAATTGCATTAAGAATTCACAGCTAATAGAATATATTAGATATATCTAGGTTGTTTGGTGATAGTAGTTGGAGCAACAGAATATGTTATAAATGAATATAAAACTCAATATGTTGCAGGCAGAGGATATGGGTTGACAATTGCATAAGGTGAAGTAAGTAAGTAGAGGCTTACACTTGAAGTATATTTATGAGTCATATTGGACCTAGCTAATATTCAGTATATTAGAACAACATTATATTAGAATATTAGTCCTAATAAAGGTCTATCTGCTACAAACTGTTAGAGTTTGTCAATGAGAATATACTAGACTCCATGAGGTAGAACTATATAACCCAGTAGCTCTTCACTTAAGAGTAACTAGATAGATCCATACATTAGAATAAGAAGATATAGCTGTGGTTATAGAAAATATCTTAGAGGCACAAGGGAGTTGGGTTGAGGAGGCAATGAAAAATTGCTATGATCACTATTATGACATGTACAATAGATATTTCATTGAAGTTAAACTTAAGCTATTCTTACTCTAAGTGTTATGAATTCACTGCAACTGTAGGGTAAGCAGTCAGTAGATGCGCGTATACATTATATGCATATATGATGTAGGCAATATGCGACAGCCGGGTGCCGGCATTACAGTTGCGAGTGCTATATGAGCCATACAGAGGACTAGTGAGTATCGTTGGTCAAGTGTCTTTTTGGCCTAGCGGATGGTAACTCTCTATGTTTACCACTATCCATTATACTAAGTTGCTGTAAATTTATATAAAATATGAAAAAAAAAAAAAAAAAAAGTTGCTATAAATATTGAACTGACCTACCTACCCAGCGTCCGAATACACTATTTCCCCTATATCTAGTGTGCCCTTATATTCTGATGCTAAATAGCATTCTATATCGCATTTGGATGCCAAATAGATTGCATCTCAGCACATTTATGTATTTATATTGCAATTTCAATATTGACTTGTACTCCAATGCTAACAGCCCATGTGGGGCCTTTGTGGCCCCTCTACAATTCACCTATATCGCCTTTAACATTAAGCCTGAAGTCAGTGCAGAGTTGTAGCCCCGTAATTCATTAGTTTTGGTATTCCAATTCATTTTTATCGATATGTGTGGACTTAATATGCTTAATACGCTCTATGTCTCATATTGTGGTCAATATACTTAATATTTTCCACATCTTATAGTATGCTCAATATGCTTAATATTCCTCACATCTCATATGTGCGGAATTGACTACTTTTATGAGGTATAGAGATGTTGCAAAAGCCCAGCCCAAGTTGGAACTTTGAGTATTATAATTACCTATATGAAAGATGTATAATTTTGCAGTAAAAAATATTAGACAATAAGCACGAAATTTTATGTATGCTTTGTTACAAAACTTGGTAAGTCAAAAAGCCATGCAACAACCGTATCTCATTATTTTTAGAAGTCACATACGTCACTCTCACTGTCTATATTTAGAACTTGTAACATTAACTGGCAATACTATAGAGTTGAAGCAATCAATACTATTCAACATAATGGTTTCAATAAAGTAAGCTAAACTAGAGGGCTTTTCTAAAACACTCTTCTGCAGGGTTCTTACCTCAACAAATTTACCAATCAAACAAGCAAAATATGCTATCATTTCTAGACTTCTTCTAATATACAACCCCAAAGTTCAAGCTGAAATATCACTAAATCTAGCCCATATAAGATGAGCTAGAATATCGCTCTAGAGTTATATTTTGCTTATTTGATTGGTAAATTTGTTGAGATAAGAAACCTGCAGAAGAGTATTTCAGAAAAGCCCTCTAGTTCAGCTCACATTATTGAAACCATCATATCGAATAGTATTGGTCGCTTCAACTCTATGGTGTTGCCAGTTGATATGACAAGTTCTAAATATAGACAGTGGGAGTAACACATGTGACTTCTGAAAATAGTGAGATATAGTTGTTGTATGGCTTTTTGATTAACCAAGTCTTGTAACAAAGCATATATAAAATTTCATGCTTATTATCTAATATTTTTTACTATAAAAAAAAAGCAAAATTATACAGCTTTCAAAATCAGTCAAGCTCGAGCTGGCTTGGCTCATGCTGCTCATTAATGGTAAATAGGCTCAATATGCCCATATGCTCAATGTCTTCAGAGTGGTTAATTACCTCAATCTGGCAACTATCACAGTATGCTTGAGCTGCCATATTAGGATATTACCGAGATGGGATAAGCCTCACACTGGAATGCTAAGATCTGGTTACCTTCATTATCGAAAAGCCGATAGGTAAAGGAGCCTTTAAGCTTAAACTTCTTTATAACTTGAAGATATACCCTGTCTTTCATATTTTTTTGCTTGAATAGTTCCTGACTTTCATCTTCAACTCTCTCTTAGACTAGCCTAAACTACTGAAAATAGAAGGTAAAGAAGAATACTTCATAGCCTCTATCATAGATATATGCTACAATGATACTAAAAAAATACTCAAATACCTAGTTAGTAGGAAGGATATAGACCTAAGGAAGTAACATGGGAATGCTAAAGCAAATATTTAATGGATAATGGCATGCCAGTGGATGCTCTTAGAGAATTTTGAGAAAGGTATTTAGAGAAAGAACAATAGGCTAAGTCTAGACTATAAGGTACTAAGAGGAAAAGAGCCTAACATTAGCTCTCGTCGAAACTTATCTAAGCAGAGTATCTGTTAACCAAGGTATAATGGACTCAGTTCCATAAATAATAAGTATATGAGGAGCTAATACTTACTTTAGGTACTGCCTAGTTACCACAAAGATAGTATTCAAAGAGTCAAGACATTTACTAAGCCAATTCTTTAGTAGTAGGTACGTCTTTAATGGGAAGGCAAGTATCCTTACCTAAACCCTTCTTTAGCCTATAAGGCTATCTATACTAAGACTAATATGGTGCAAGTGTATAATAGTAAGAATATGACTAGAAAATATTGCTTTGATTAGAATTATAATAGTTATTCTGCTAGAGTCAAGGTAAGAGTCCTACTAGATATTAAACTGTGAATGCTTATACTTTCAAAAAAGTGATAGCTAATAAGTACTTAGGATATGTGCTCTAAGAAGGAGACTACTATTATAGTAGTAACCTATCATACTATATAAATGTCTCACTAAAGTATTGTTAAGAGGTATTACCACTTTAGTACTACTACTAGAATATCTAGCTAATACCAACAAGTAAGCTAGTAGTAATGAGTTGCTTGGCATAGTATAAGTAATTACTAAGATTAACAATCTTAGTTACTAACTATAATCAGCAGTCCTGTTTCACAAAAGGTATTATATAATAACTTCTTCTGTTTTATTCATTGTCTTTTACATAGATGCCAAAGTCATAATTGTTAGAGATCTATATTAAGTCTTTTATATAGGTACTGGAGTTATAATTATTATTAGTATAACATCTGCATTAAAGCATTTCAGATTTCTTATCAATGTTATATTATTTTCTTATATAGGTTAGTCAACTGTTAAGACTATTTCTACTTGGTATTTGCAGGGCCTAGCTTGATCCCCAGGTACCATTTGAATTAAATTAACTATACTATCCTGAAAGAATTACTTCTGTAGAAAAGAGAAGCCGGACTCACTAGAGTTAGAGGGGCAAGAACTCGAAACTCAACCCTAATAAATATAATATTTATTTACTTCTTAACTACTTTATTTCTATAGTAACTCTTTACTTAGTTAATTAGTAGATGGTCTACCTTACGTATTCCATAATAAGGTGTCTGTATATCAGCAATCTCATTAGTATAAGGTTCAGCTACCTATAGATTGATGAGCTATCGATATGCTTTTATGCGGGCAACCTCGCGAGCATAAGATTCAGGGACCAAGTATCAGGTGATGCACCTGTATATCACTTCTTTCATAGGCATAAGATTCAGGTACTCATAGATCGATGAGCTGTCAATGTGCCTTCATGCAGGCAACCTCGCAAGTGTAAGATTTAAGCACCAGTTGATAAGTAGTTTAGGCACTAGTCAATGTACCTATGTATTAGCAATCTCATGGGCATGAGGTTTAGCTGCCTATAGATTAATAAGCTGTCAATATACTTTCATGCAGGCAACTTCACGAGCATGAGTTTCAGGGGCCAGTTGATGAGCAGTTTAAGTGCTAGTCGATATACCTGTATGTCAACAAACTTATGAGTATGAGATTCAGGTACCTATAGATTGATAAGCTGTTAATGTGCCTTCATACAGGCAACCTTATAAGTATAAGATTCAGAGATCAGCCGATGAGCAGTTCAGGTACCAGTCAATATGCTTGTGTATCAGCAATCTCATGAGTGTGAGGTTTAGGTACCTATAGATTGGTAAGCTCTTAATATACCTTTATGTAAGCAATCTGGCAGGCACGAGATTTAGGAGCTAGTTGATGAGTAGTTTAGGTGCCAGTCAATGCATTTGTATATTAGCAATCTTGTGGGTGTAAGGTTCAGGTACCTATAGATCGATAAGCTTTCAATGTACCTTCATACGGGCAACCTCGTGAGCGTAAGATTTAAAGGCCAGTCAATGAGCAGTTTAGGCACTAGTTGATACACCTGTATGTTAGCAATCTCATAGGCATAAGATTCAGCTGTCTATAGATTGATGAGCTATTGATACGCCCTTGCATCAGCAACCTCTTAAGTACAAATTTAGATGTGACTTTGTACTGTGTCAGCAACTAGATTCAGATAATAAGCTAGTTCATCAGTTATTACTATATGCTAGTAATATAAGTAAATCTGATCAAGTAGCAAACTCTATACTTATATATATATATATTATAAATCGTTGCCCCTCATTGTTACCCAATATATCTCCTAAATATGGAAAAGTAATTAAATCTTAATCCTAGGCTGAAGAGTTCAGACACTCTAAAGGGATATAATCATCTAGTATCCTTTTCTCTAGTCTTCCTTTACTAGAGTATGTATAATGCTAAGACCCTTTCTAGGTTTGCAATAGCACTTATATTACTAGTTTACTTTAGATTCTATCTTGCCATATGCCTGTACCAACAATGAATCATATCTACACTACAATGTTGGTACCTGTATCACAGTGTTATAGTGTAGAATTTATTGTCTAATGAGGTCCAGAAGCGACAGGCAGAATCTGCCTATCTGAATAGGTTCCACTCAGTGTCGGCCCTCACATTCAGACCCGTCATATTTTACTCCTCATATCACATATCACATTTGAGGTTACGGCCAATAGGCAATGACCAATAGTACTCGTCAAAGATCGACTGCACAGCCACCCATATCTGGACACATAACAGAACCAACACTGGCACCAGACAGAGAAAGAGGACGCACAGCCATACGATAGAGGAGCCGAAAACAGAATAAGACCATGGGATGATCAGTCACAGGATCACATGCCAGAAGGTTATCTCCCAGGATACTAGCGAGCAGAACGTCCCCATAAGGCACCAGAGTCGGGGACTCGGGGACAACCTCGCAATGATTAAGATAATATATCAAAATGTAGGGAGGGGGTGACATGTACAGATATTATGTTACAGGAAGGCGCAGACAGGAAAGCGGATTTCATTTTCATAGGGGAAGGCTGGGCAGCACCCGGCGGAGGCACGACTTTTCATCCCTCATTCGCCATGATACACATCCCCTCCAAACTAGGAGGGATCGCGGCTTACACTAGGAAAGACATAGTCACTGACATACTGGTGGAAGGGAACGGAAGATACGTCACAGTCACCTATAAGGGGAGGAAGATCACGGGGGTGTACTAGAACAGAGACACTAACCTGGAACAGAGACACTAACCTGGAAGAGGAACTAGATAACATAGGGGCGGCAGACCTGATAATCGGGGACTGTAATAGCCATCACCGAGACTGGTCCGATTGACAGGATGCCCGAGGACTAAGGGTACACAGACACATGCAAGCCCATGGCTTGACACAACAGATAGACAAAGGACCGGTCACGTGGACGAGGAAAATAAACGACACCCAGAGGACGGCACTGTTAGATCCAGTATTCGCCAGGGATCGAGAGTGGACAACTAAACGCATCTCTTGGATCCCGGGGACTGACCACGCCATACTCTATGGACACCTATCGACAGGAGACAGGGGCCCCATTCGAAAGATAAGGGTCACAGACTGGGAGAGATGGGAGAAATACGCGGAAGAAAACGGGGAGGACAGGATAGAAGACGGCAAGGCCTACGAGACACTGATACGGCTGGCCCAGGAGTTCACCAAAGAAGCCAGGATCATGGACAGATCCAAAAGATGGTTCGACAAGGAGGTGAAGGAGGCCCGGAAGATGACCAAATACAGCTTACGGAACTCCGGGAATACCAACGGAGAACGCACCAGAGCCCGAAGACTGCTCCGAAACATGATCAGGGAAATGAAAAAAACATACTGGGAGAACTTCCTGGAGGAAGACCGAATAGAATCACCCTGGGACGTTTTCAGGATAGCTCGAGATCCGTTCCGGAACAGGCCTCTCATGGGTATAAGGGGCACAGACGACCAAATAGGGGAGAAGCTAATCAAACACAATATCATCACAGACAACTCGGGGAGAGAGGAGATCAGAAGACCACACGGGATCACCATAGAAAGAGACCTAGTCAGGGTGGAGATCGATAAGGCACTCTCCAAAACCAAGTCAAGATCCGCCCCAGAACCGGACGGCATACAATATGGGGTACTGAAACTCCTGAGGAAGACAAACCTTTGGACGACACTAAGGAAGAGATAGTGGACTACCTGAACGGAAAGTATGACTTTGCTAAAGGCTTCGACTTCGCTAAAGGCTTCGACATGGTAATGATCCTAAAGAAAGGGACACCAAGGGAACTGCTGGGGAGCTGGCGCCCCATCACCCTGCTCAACACGGTAGCCAAGTTAGGGCAAAAAGTCATAGCGAACTCGATACAGAGAATGGACGAACTGTTCCGGGACTCACAGCTAGGGAGCCGACCATCCCGAGGGAGCGAGGACCTGCAGAGACAAATGTTAAAGGAAGCGGACCGACGACTAGGAAGGGGGGAGTGGACGGCATTGGTCGGGGATGACATCAAGGCGGCGTTTAACCACGTAAGACGAGAAAGAGTAGTCAAGAGGCTGGAAAACACGAACCGAAACATAGCCAGCTTCGTACAAGGGTTCCTACAGCCGAACCAGTTCTCGAACTCGTGAGACGGGAAAGTTCGAGGAAAGGGCGCGATGACGGACGGGGCGCCGCAAGGGTCACCGCTGTCACCGGTCCTCTTCCTGGTAGGAGTCGCTCCTCTAGCGGAGAAAGCTGACAGTCGACAGTTTACTCGGTCATACGTAGACGATTTCCACAGCGTCATCTCCAACAAGTCGATGAAGCAGCTTCGAAAAGACATAGACCAACACCGGAAAACTGCTAGCCCAAGAAGCTAAGGAAGAAGGTTTCGAACTGGACCCACGGAAATCCGAGACCCTGATAATCGGCACCAAAGGAGAAAGCTACCGTCTGGTGGGACTAACACTGGATTGGGAACTCAAGTTCGAAGAACACTTCGAAAAGAGACTACACCTGGGCAACGCGGCGTGGGGGGTCGCACAAAGACTCACAAAGATACCGCCGAGTAAGAGAAGACAGCTTTACACAGGCATAGCAAGAAACATAGCCACCTACGGATGCTGGGCCTGGCAGACTTACGCGAAAGGAGCACCGAAAGAGAAGAAGCTAAGACAACTGGAAAAATGGCAGTACACGGTGGCCAGGGACATCACCGGCGCACCCTGGGGGACCAGAAGAGACATCGTGGAAGGAATAGCTAACTTAGAATCGGTAGAGACCTTCACACACGGAGAGAAAGAACGAGTGGAAGCCCGGACTCTGAGGTTCGCCAACGAACCAATACAAGACCCGCTACCGGACACCACGTACCTGAGAGGCGATCTGTCACACCGAGACCCTCTTCCGATACACCTTTTTCCGTTTCTCCCAAGCGACACAAGCAAGGAGGAATGGGAAGAAGCCATCGCGAAGGAAGAGGACGAGGGATGGAAGAGCGCGTACACCGACGGGAGCCGAGTGGACAACTCGACGGGAGCGGGGACATACTGCCAGGGCAAAGACGAATCATTTTACCTAGGGAAAAGGTGCACCGTGAATGATGGAGAGATGATCCCAATCGGCCAAGCACTCGAACAAGAAGGAGAGTTAATGGTCGTCACTGACTCTCGCACAGCAATCACAAGACTCCGAAAGTTAGCCAACGGCGACCCGACCGCAGAAGGCTCATCCCTAGAGGTACGGGAACGATGGGAGAGACGAGTCGCCATTTTTTTTTTTTTTTTTTTTTTTTTTAATCACATAACCCCGCTTGTAGCACTTGGCCATGGCAGGGTGAGACGAGTCGCCAGAGGGGACCAAGACATCGCGGTAATGTGGATCAAGGCTCACAAGGGGGTAGAAGGCAATACCGAGGCGGACAAGGCAGCCAAGGTAGGCACGGCACTACAGTGTGAAGAGGACATCGCCACAGAACCAGAGATCAGACAGGAAGCCAAAAACCTTAGAGCCGACGAAAGGAACCGCCTCCGTCTATCCTACCGATCCCTACAAAGAATAGACAATCGCAGGAGAATCGCAACCCTGGCCGGCATCCCCGGGAATAAGGGGCTCAAAGAGTGGAGATACGCCATAGGGAAGACGGACTCACCAGAATGCCGATGGTGTGGGAGGGCACCAGAGAACCTAGCCCACATAACCAACGAGTGTCAGACATGGAGGGGGGAAAGATAAAAGACGGGGCGGGAGGACTAAGGCAACCAGACAAGGAGACGAACATCGCGGAGATACTGGAATGGGCAGGGCAGGAGTGATGGGTTTCCTTTAGTCGTCATCTTTATTTCATTTCATATATCTCCACATGTACCTAAATAACCTCGCCATAGCCCCCAGGGCGGCACGCGAGTAATGAAATAAAAAAAAAAAAAAAAAAAGCTCGGTGGTGGTGTATCTGGAGGAGGAATCGGGAAGTGACAGGGTGAGAGTGGGAGGAAGATGGCTCCGAGCAGAGCAGTATGACTGGGACAGAGGAAAGAAGTGAAGGACCCATCCCGTACTGAACTCCACCCGCATCATGAACTAGCATCGCGGGCACTACATGCATCTAGCCGTTAATTTTGTTTTTCTTCTAATAAACCCTCGCCATAGCCCATAGGGCGGCATGCGAGCATTGATATTAAAAAAAAAAAAAAAAAAAAAATTCAGGTCGTGCCTGCCATATCTGTTAAATTCAGCTCATTGTGCCTTCTCGCGCCAAGGTCAGGCCTGATATACACGTCAAATTCAGGCCAGTCTGCATCATCTGGTGCCGTCAGGCCAGGCCTGCTATTCGTGTGAAATTCAACTCATTCTGGCTCACCTAACGCCCTCAAATGCCCTGCCATGGCGAAAAGCTGCATGCGGGGTCACGTGAAAAAAAAAAAAAAAAAAAAAACCCTCAAATAGGGCCAGCCATACCTGTCAAATTCAACCCATTCTGCCTCATACGCCGTCGCGCCGTACCTGCTATACCTGTCAAATTCAGCTCACTCTACCTCATCTCATGCCGGCGGGTCGGGCCTGCCATACAGGTTGAATTAAGCTCATTCTACCTCATCTCAGGCCGTCGGGTCGGATATGCTATTCCTGTCAAATTCAGCTCATTCTTCCTCATCTCACGCCATCAGGCCGGACCTATCATGTTTATCAAATTCGACTCATGTTTCCACTGGCGAGGGGGACCTGTCATACTTGGTAAGTTAAGCTCAGGTTACAGGACTACTTGGCACTTCAGCCCTTTAGCTTAGGCGCAAGCTGTATCAAATGCGACTGGGTTCAATCCGGCGCGAGGGGGAGTGAGATCGGGTGGAGAGGCCAGAAGGAGTGGAAGAAGGAGATGGAGCGATTACAGCTGCAAGTTTTAAAGAGAGCAGCTGGAGGGGGGAGAGGTGCCGGGGTGGAAGGGGTAAATGCGGTTTGCGGAGTGGAAGACGTGGAGACGGTCCTGGATGGCGCGCAAGCGAGAGCGATCGTCCGGGAGGTGGAGGCGCCGTCAGAGCTGGCGGAGCTTTGCACGGGCGACTTCGGAGGGAGTGAGGAGAGAGAGGAGGAGGCGAGAAACTGGAGAGACTGGGGGGTGCAGTGGGCGGTGGCCGAGAATGATGGGTATGAAGCAGTGCTGGACCGCTGGCAAGGTCAGTGGGCGAGGTTCACGGAGGAGGGGGAGGAGATCTCGTGGGGAGGGGGGTGTGAGAAGGTGGAGGTGGAGACCGCGGTGAGGCTGGGAAGAAAGAAGGGGGGGGAAGGGAGGAGTGGGAGACCTCGGTTGAGGAAGCCGGAAGAGGGAGGGCGGTCCTTTTCTCGGATGGCAGCAAGATCGAGGATAGCAAGGTGGGGGCGGGTGTATGGGGGAGATCAGCGGTGGTAGCGGAGGTAGTAGGGAGGACGGCGACGGTTTTTGGCGGGGAGGTGAGGGGGGTGAGAAGGGCGCTGGAGGGTGTACCGGAGGAGGTACCGGTCCTGGTTTGCTTAGACTCTGAAGCTGCTGTCATGGCGATTCAGAAGGCAGGCAAGGAGGGAAAGGGAAAGACCGAGGATGTGAGAAGGGTGGTGAACGCGGTAGCGAGGAGGAAGAAGAAGGGAGGAGATGCGAAATTGATGTGGGTCAAGGCTCACATCGGAATCGCAGGAAATGAGAAGGCGGATGAGTGGGCGAAGAAGGGGACGGTGATGCAGGGGAAGGAGGTGGCCACCGGAAGTGGGGTGCGCCAGAGGGTGAAGGCGTGGAGGAAGGAGAAGAGAGAAGTGGAGGGTTTTGGAGGAGGAAAGGTCATGGAGTGGAATAGGATAGCAGTATCCAATTTCACTGCCTTGCGCCTGGAGAGAGGGAGGTGTGCAGTGTGGTTGAAGAGGATAGGGGCGGCTGAGTCGGATAAGTGCAGGTGCGGGGAGGTGCAAACCGGGGAGCACCTCGCTTTCCGATGCAGAAACCAGAAGAACCGTCCAGAAGGCTGAGAGGTGGGGCGACATGGAAAAGAATTGGAAGAGAAAGGCGGAGAATGGGGAGGAGTATGACGTTTTGGAGAATGTCTTCGCTGGGGTCAAGTTCTAGAAGGTAGGAGAATGCGGGGTCAAGTTCCAGAAGCTAGGAGAGCGGGGGCGACGGCGCGTGGGGGCCATGTACGTAGAGAGTTAGTTTAGCCTGTCTCCGGGCTATGAGGGCTTGCCCAGGGACCCTGCCATGGCCAAGTGCTACAAGCGGGGTTATGTGATTTAAAAAAAAAAAAAAAAAAAAAAAAAATAGGCGTTGGACCTCGGGTTCGAGTTGTTGCTGAATTGTTGTATAGCGTGGAATACAATGCATATTTGCATTGTCTAATAACTGAAAAATGCGATTCATAGTTTGTGAGATGCTATCAGCAACTGGTTTGCGTGGATTGCTATTATTGTAATAGGCTTTACGCCCAATAGGTGCAAGAAGGATATTGTTTGCTTGTGTATGGCTAATACCGGCTTCTTTCAGACGATGAGCTTCTGCAAGAAGCTTCTCATGGTCTTGGCCGAATGTAAAATGTTCCGGATAATCAAATGGATTTTCTGCCATCTCATGGGTATGCTCAAGTTGCTTTACTCCCATAAACCATTCCTTTTGAAACAAGGGGCTTAAGGAATGGAGATACAGCATAGGGAAGGCGGATTCACCGGAATGCAGATGGTGCGGGAAGGCCCCGGAGAACTTCGCACACATAGCGACCGGATGCCAGCCCTGGAGGAGCAAGCTAAAAGACGGGGCGGGCGGACTAAGACAGCCGGAGAAGGGAATAAACATTGCGGAGATACTGGAATGGGCAGGGCAAGATTAAGACAGCTTATCATTATATTTTATCATTATATTTTATCCTTTTCATATTTCTACACACATGTAACTAGTTAAACCTCGCCATAGCCTATCAGGCGGCACGCGAGTAATGAAATAAAAAAAAGAAAAAAAAGATGGTAATTATGATACAACGCTTAGTCGCATTAGTGGAAAAAAATAAGACAACAAAAGAAAATAAAACCCGCTAAAAAAAAGGAATTATAACTCCTAGAACCTGATCATTGAACATGAGTTCCCTCTATACTGTCAATATTTAAAAGGTAGCAAACTCAAGAAAGTAAGGGAATAGCAATCCGTTTCCTCAACAGTAGAGTCATGAAATCCAATTTTCTTAACCCAAACTGATAGAACCGTTCCAGGCCCTCGTGCTCTACCTACTGTCTCTATTTGGCCTGCTTGTCAACCCGGCAGCCTCCATATGCCCTACTAATAGCTAGTGCAGTGGCGGAAACTCCTGATCCGAGTCCCTAATTCCCATGAACACCAAACAGTCTCTCCTCCTGCCCCGCTGCTGGAATGTAACAACTGCCATTATAAACCACGAAAAAGCCGTGAATGCTGGGATAGCAACCACGTATTGGAGACGGAGGGTTCTGACTTTGTCGCTGGGGACTACGAAATCCCCTGTGCCAGGAAGTGGATTTTTGTTCTTATCTCGCATGGCATTAGGGTAAGTATCAGAGAGACCCAGTTCCTCGAGACCCACATAAGCTAGGGCTGCATCCCGTACAACATTCCGATATTTCAAATATCCAGCAAAGGCCATACGCCTGATATCCTTGTATGCTGAGGAACTTTCACCGTCCATACGACACGTGCCGGAGAGATCATTAGCGCGCCAGCTAGATTCTAATTTTCCAGCATGATGTAACTGAAACATGCTGCTAACGATTCCCCAAGGATAGAGATCGCTGAGGAGGGTCCATATCCCAGTGGGGATATCCGGAATATTTGTACCCCGTCTTTTTTGTCGCTTGACTTCTCCAGCGGTAGAATTCTTCAGACGATAAACTGCTAGGTCTGGTCCTAGATATGACCCTCGATAATACCAAGCACGCTCCTCAGTACAAAGCAGTGGTGGTCTCCCCTCACGTACATTGTATTCTCCTGTAGTATCGTTTCGTGTCGTGAGATACCAAGGGTCGTGGCTTTCAGACATTGAGTTTCGCCCTTGTGTCCTTGGTACTATTGCAAAAGGCAACTTGGGAACACCCTCGGAATAATCACCTTTTCCAGTCCAGTTGTATTGAAGTATCAAAGGTTCAACTTTGTTGGGTTGTACATCGACCTCGATAGTCTTGTTCTCAAACTCGGTAATAATATACTCATCTCTGAGTGGAGAAGTTGCGTTGCCATGACCTTGCTCTTGATACCAGCCATACTCAAAGTGACAGTTCCCTGTAATGCTGACAGACAAACCATGTAGATTTTGTAAGCCCATATCATAGCTGTGGACACGAAAGCTATACGTAATGTTGTAACTGTCCTCACCATTAGGTCTATTGTTTGTCGGTTTCGTGTCGACATGCACAATCTTTTCCAGTTCTGATTGCAGATTCGTCCCAGAAGAGTCTATCGTAGAGACCGCCCGTCCAATGCCCTTCGCGGTAACCACAACAAAAACCCGAAAAGGGTCACTACTATTATCACCATAATTGAAAGGTGCGGTAAACACCATCCTGTCATTCACTGGTGCCACTTGTCCAATGATAAGCTTTTTAGGAAGATAAATTCCACCGATAATTCCTCCGACTATGATCCCAAATGCTAGAAGCAATATAGTGAAAGCAGTGAATAACTCTCTCCAGTAGTGCGTATCCGGCAGAGACATTGAATGCTGCGAGTACAGTCGGGTTGTACGAACGGTTTTGTGTTGGCTGTATCTTTTCACAACCAAATTATAGCAGAACACCACTACAACAGTGGCAGCTTGAAATGGCTCTGCCATGGCGCAAGCTCCAGCAAGCTTGATAGCTTTACATTCCCGGAAGTTCCTTGATGCAACTAAGGAAATTGCTACAGCTATAATGATCCACCATGCCATGAAAGTACTTCCAACGAGAATTGTATAAGCTGAAACAATCATCAGTTCCATTGTGGCAGGGACGGCTATTGCACTTTTCCCGCCGGAGGGAGTAGGCATTGTGAAAAGTCTGGCAAGGTGATAATGCTCTCGCGTGAAGCCCGTAGTATCCATTTCAGCAACTAGACATTCTCGAGTAAAGTTAGATATGACGGTCTAGGTCAGTCACCCAGGGGTAAGGCGCAGGCATACTTCCTTGAAGCGGATCCCCGTACACAGTCTCTTAGGTTTGTTACTACACTCGGCTCCTCAAAGTAAACCCAAGGGTGATGTGAGCTTTGTGGTAACTGTAACACTACTGTCATTCTGGATTAGAAAGCCTGTGGTAGTGTGGTGATAGCAAACGGAAAAATGGAACATACATTCTCCAAACGGATCCCCAAAACTGGATGTTTAAACGTTAGAATACCTTAGTACTGTGAAGTTGAATTAAGTTGAATTAAGTTGTCTTGTATGTCAAATTTGTTGGCTGGTATCAGAGAGCGGAAACCTGAGCTGAAAGGGCCTTGTATCCGACCGGTGCGTCGGGTCCGGGCTGTTACGGCTTCTACGATGATGTAGTAAATATGAGGGTGTAACTTAGGACAACGCTTGGTGCCTGACCTTTGAGAGGGCAGCTCTTGCTAGCCCTTCTTATAGTCAATCCGGCGTGCCTTCCATCAATTGTCTAACTTGCTATGGTATCATGACGTTCTATCTATGGATATCCCTCAGCCACAGACTCGCCTCATCTAGAGGTCCATCCTGTGGCTCTGCTCCTGGAGGTCCATTCGGTGGCTTTGCTCCTGAAGGTCCGTCCAGTGGCTGACACTGTGCTATGACCATACCGTCAGATCCTACTAGTACACATCCGTGCCCGACCCGTGTTTCATTGCCAGACTGTAGGTATAGGCTGATCAGGCCGAATTGTCACTAGCAGCTTTACAGGTCTATGGGTGGATATCCCCTTCCCGGGCAGGCCTGGACACTAGCGGTCATGAGTGCCATGATACGATATAGCGGATCTCTTTCGAAGCCCAAAGCCATGTTTTCTAAAAGTATATTGAGTGGGGGATTGCAAGAGATGCACCAGTAACATGAGGGAAGGGGCCTGGAGTCACGGAATGCTTAGCCCCGTATAGCAGGCTTTGAGGTGTGAACTACATGCAAAAACAATAATAGAAAGAGACACATACATATGAGGTATGCACAACGTGCATAGACATTGGAACTACAAATAGTAATTGCAACATGGGCCAATAGTGTAATATTCCAAACACCTGGAACCACTGGCCAAGGTCACTTCAGAATCCGCACTGTCAACCGGGGCATTCGTTCTAGTATTGACCGCCCCGGCCAATCTTCAGTGGGCCGATTTCATGCCAGCGGTCCACACCGTCTATTTTGTGAGGATGGGAAAGATAGAAAAATCTCTAATGATGTAACCAATGAAAAGACTTTGACATGTCATATGTCATATTTGAGATAGATGTCTCGCGTAAGTTTTCCTGCTCTCGATGCCCAAAGTCACGATTTCAATCCTGTCATATATACATTGGTACATAGTAGTATAATTCGAAGTTGCTGTCTCAAGTAGTCTCTTTATTCCGAATCTTATTGCGAATGATAAAGTCTCTAATAGCTCTGTTTCAGTGAGTATACTTAAGGAGTTCTAACTGAGGACAATTAAGCATGGAAGACCTTGTACAATGGTTTGGAAGACTCACTTCCTCGGGTGGCTGCAAGCACTGCTAATTCGATGGCAGTGGCGTGAAGAAATTTGCTATGCATTGGATTGAGTTTCCACACTTCTGTACACTCAATGGCTGTTAGAAGTCTTCCATAGAGTGGATTGCCTTTTCTGAGTCGCCCAATTGCAATAGCATCTAAGTTTCACCCACACAATGGAGTTCTCAACCGATTTTTACTCCTCCACTAGTAGTTCGTATCACATGACTGCTAGGGAGAAGCACATGCAAGATGCATAGCTCATCACCGTGCGGCCTACTTCTCATTCGTTAGTATGACAGGGGGTCTCAGCTAGTGGTGCACCAGTGGAACAGCTGAGCGGCGGCGTAACTCAGAAATTCTACAAATCAACTACGCGGCATCTTAGCACTGCTGCTAAGAGCCGCAGCAGGGTTAGGTTGTGTGCCATGAAACCACATAAGATATTCGGCCTATGTTTTTTTTTTTTTTTTTTTTTAGCCCCGCATACAGCCTATGGCATGGAATATTCGGCCCATCCGTGCCCTTCTCAGTGTTGAGTTGGTTATGTGAATAAGGTTTTTTTTTTTTTTATATATTTTTTTTTTTTATGTCATTACTCACATGCCGCCTTGTAGGCTATGGCGAGGTTGTGAATAAGGTGCAACGGCGAAACGGTGCACACTTTGTTTGCTGTGTGAGCCACACAACATGGCAACAAGTAGGATATCTCGAGATAGTCCCAAAGGACAGTCCTACCAGTTCTTACTGTCCCTCAGGTTGCATAATAGAATGAACCGGTGTGTGTCGCTACGTGGTGGCATACACTAGGGCCTCCCAGCTCTGCCAGGAGACCGCCTGCCCACTCTCTTTCTTCCTGTTGTGTCGCTCCTGCTCGATGCATTCCACCCCTACTCGCATGTGCAGCACACCTCTTCTCTGCTGATCTTCCTCCCCCGCATACTTCCACCCTTCTCAGTTTGCAACTAGGTATAGTTGGTGACGGCCCGCGCACCCCACTCCAATGATTGCAGCCCGATCTCGGACCGCATAAGGCCACCGCTTCAATTTACCATGCTGGTATATACCTGTCGCCGCGAGCGTAGACTCATACCCCATTGCGAGTGCGCCAGCCTCAAAAGGTTTTTGACTCTCTCAAGCCGACCACCAGTGCTCATCGAAGCTGAGCTAGTAGCGATGTGTTGAGAAACTTGGTTCAAGATAGTTGAAAAAGCGAATAGAAACTAGCTGTTCTCATAACATTACCTTTTCTTTTCAAAAAGCTTTGCGCTTCCGGCGCCTCACTTGTGTGGATGTGTCTTCCGGGCACTCTACATGGCCGCATGGCGCCAGCAACACACCGCGATTTCAACCGGCTTCGTTGGCTGGCCGGTGAATACGGCATTGATGACCCGGTACCAAGTGAACTCGTGCTTGGTCCGGCAGTAGACTTTGAGCGCCTCATCGTGGATTTGTGTTGAGATGCTATATCAGCATTTATGCGGCTGGTATCTTCCCTGGACTCAGGCCTGTTGACGATGGAGACGTGATGTTGGTGTGCGGAGCACGTGTTGGGGAATGTATTCCCGGCGGGTGGCGGCCAAAACTTCCCAGAGAATAGGCACTACGATTTATTTAGGCATTCATGAAAACAACGGAAAATCCACCTTGAGACGTACAGGAACGCAACCTTTCCCAGATTTCATATCTGAGATAATAAAGTCCTCATATGAGGGTAGTTCCCATGGTCATAGGGGCTTCAATGTGTGTTTAGGACTCGTGCAAAACTAACTGCGTTCGCAGTTGCCTAGATTCCAAACACCTTCAATGGCGATGATGCCCCGCTTGAGTGAGAAGAGCAATGCAGGCGACCTGACAATGACAGGTATTGGATCATTATCCTGCCCGGCGCATGAGCTGTCCTCATGACTTGGATACACGCCATCACCTGAAATTGGCAGAATTTTTTTTTTTTTTTTTTTTAGTGGGGGGGGGGGGGGGGGGGGGGGGTTCACATAACACCGCATACAGGGTGCCGGCCTATGGCAGGGACAGATTGGCAGATTGCTGCGCTTCCTATTGGGCGTTCGCGTGGTGGGTGCACTGTAAACCGTTCATATGCCCTGCCATGGCGAACAGCCGCATGTGGGGTTACGTGAAAGAAAAAAAAAAGAAAAAAAAACCGTTCGTATGCTAGGAGGGAGGGAGGGGGGGCGCTGCGGGTTCAGCGGCCAGTGATGCCTGGTTGGACGCAACGGCGCCTCTGGGTCGTCGAGCCTGGGTGGCCAACGGAGGACGAGATCCCATTGGTAGGGCGGACGGGGATGCGGGGTCCGGTGGTAGGCATGGCCTAGTCTCGTGGCATTGCCCACGGGTAGCTGGATGGGGGCGGCTCGGGCGGTTTGGCTTGTGTGGCCTTGCACGGACATGAAGCTATGTGGCAGGGAGCGGTTCTGCTGAGCAGCCGGACTTTTCATCAGCTGGGCCGACCGACTACGCAGACCTACCGACCGACCACGACAGGAACTAGCAGCGTGCCCGGCTTTGTGCCTTCATGCACGCGCTCCCGTTTCTGCTTGTCACAAAGGCTGAGCTAGTGTTTGCATCGGGCCAAGTCGGTACCAGTCGGTTTTTCGGTACAAGTTTTCACTGTAGACTAACACCGACTTGCTCTAACAAGTCTTTTTTTTTTTTTTGGAAAAACTTGTCCGACAAGTTGAAAATAGAGCCAAAAACCGACTTGGACAGGGATTATTTGTATGGTGAAACATAAAATTTTTAACTTGTATCTGTTTCAACTTGTCGGTCCAAGTTTTTTGATATAGAAAAAACCGACTTGTTAGAAGAAAACCCGACTTGTACCGAAAAACCGACAAGTTAAACCGACAAGTACTTGTAACCGATGCAAACACTACACAAAGCAGCCCTCCATTTCCTGCCCAGGACTATCCTGGTTGCCATATCTCGACGTTGCCATCGCCGTGTCTGCCAAGAGATTTTGAGGCTATAATCAATACTAACTATGGGGCAAGATAAGTCGAAATGTATATATAATATCCCCAATTCCCCGCGCTTCGCGGGCGCAGCTACGGTGATTTGGGGCACAGTGGTAACATGGCCAGCGGAAAGGATAGCGAGGGCAACAACGGTGAGAGCTGTGGAGAGCTTGACCTGCATCGCTGGAAGGAGGTTTGGATACCGAAAGTATGTCATGATGTTAGTTTGCAGGGTGTTGCGGTATTGAGATTTTTCCGCAGCTCATTGAACTTCAAATTGCTCTATTTGACATACAATCATAATAGACTCAAGCCGAAACCCCAAACCCCTCAAATCCCCCAGACCAAAGCCAGACCCCTGACACACCCATCCACCCCGGTGCCACCACCACCAAGCCTGGCATCGTAGTCCCCCGAATAGCCCTGAGGAAGAATCTCGGGAATGTTCGGAGATGGATGGAAGCCGACAATGACATAGGGAGGATAACAGGGATCAGATGGCTCATCAAGGAGACGACATTGAGGGAGAAAGGCAAGAAGACAAGTTTGGTAGTAGTGTATTTGGAGGACACAACGCAAGCAGACCGGGTGAGACTAGGTGGGAGATGGCTGAGAGTGAGCCAGTACGAGGTTCACAGCAGGACAGCAGTTCAGCGGGTCGGCACAGCAGGTAACCACTCTACTTAGTAGAAACTAAATACAAGAGGTTGCGTAAAGAGAAAAAGAACGGCGAACACACAGCCATGAACACCACTTATATACACTTTTGAGACTGCAATACGCACTCAGGTCGCATCCTTTTTACCCGTATGTATTGTACCGACATCCCGAAATGCTTGTCAGAGGTCACCTTTTAGGGTGAAGCTATTTACCCGGCGCGCTATACAGTATCCGGTTACATTGCCATACCCTGCACCCGTTGAGCACGTGCGTGGCGGATTCCTCCTCTTCTCCGCACCCCCGGCATTCCGGGCTCTCTACCTTGCCGATTGTGTGTTGCCACTTTCTCAGACCCTTCCCCCCTATCAGGCCAGCTAGCGTTGAGACTCTCCGCCCGAGCCTTGTCAATGGTCTGTAACTTAATTCAAGACGGTTCCTCTCCGCGGCTCTCTACGTTCTTGATAGTTGTCGTGTCCCTGCTTCGGTGACGACTTCGTCCTGGTATTGTAGGTGCGTTCCTCTCCGGAGTATACGAGGACAACAACCACCCCAGGACGAGCGTTTGGAAGCGACTCCACAACCACAACGTCCCCCCCAGCGAAACCTACATAGATCGAAAGCTCTCAGCGTGCTTAGTCTTTTGATCTAATTTTTATACCCAAATACCCGCTATTGCAAATTTCCCCCGAGGGGTGAAATTACGAGGAATCTTCAGCTCACCACCATTGTTGCAACCACACCCCCTCCGGCGCCAAGACCCAATAGGAGGCCCCGAAACACCGCCCTTGCACCAATCAAATGCTGCTCCCCGCCAAACCCCCCCATCCCCACTCGGAAAAAAACCCCAACCGACATCCTGGAGGCCACCACCAGAACGAAAAACGGCCTCATAGTACATGGAATAGCCCTCCGGAAGGACTTCAGTAATGTCCGGAGATGGTTGGAGGCATCGAACAAAGACTTGAGAAAAATCCCGGGAATTCGATGGCTGAAACAGAAGGCAATTCTGGCGAGTGAAGGCAAGGTCACCAGCTCAGTTGTGGTATACCTGGAGGGTCAGGCAGAGCTGGACAAAGTGAGACTTGGGGGAAGCTGAAGGCCAGCCAATACGAGTGGGACAGGGGACGGAAGTAGACCCGGACGGAGACTGTTTTCCCCTTAGACCTTGCCATTCCACTTCCCCTTCACACAGGAATTCTGGGGATTTCTACTTTTACACTTAACTTTCCTTTATTCCATATGTAACTAGACATCGCCATAGCCCTTAGGGCGGCATGCGATTAATGATATTAAAAAAAAAAAAAAAAAAAAAAAACCCAGCAGCACCAGAAATACCGAAATACCACTTCTAATCGAAAAACTCAGCTCTGCGGCTGTGCAGTCTCTCACTCATAGTATTCTGGACAAGGAATGTACTCGCGACTTAGAAACAGCATTGGATAGGTGATCAAAGGAAAAAAATAATAAGGGACGAAAGGTTATTTTTTTTTTTTTTTAATCTCATTTATCGCTTGCCGCCCTATGGGCTATGGCGATGAAAGGTTATTACCACTGCAAGAGCAATCACAGGTGCAGAACTCCTCCGGCTCCAGCTAGCAGGTGTTTCTTCAGATAACTCTCCAGTGGTTGATGTGCAGGATTCGGCTGAAATAACCACTAGGAACTCAGAAGTATTTTTCCACATATCTTTTAATTAATAGATCCCTACTAATTTTAATAGCTATCAGCTTCATCTTCTAAGCCTTCTAAGCCTCGCTCACTTGTGAATGTGTTGAAAATACACCCTCGCATCGATGGTGCCGAGAAACCGGGTCTGCATCCGCACCTATCACCTACACAGAGTTAGCCAGCGGTAAGCCAAGCAGAAAACCAGCCAAAAAATAAAAGCAGTGTTTTTTTTTTGTTTTTTTTTATATCATTAATCGCTTGTCACCCTATGGGCTATGGCGATGTGTTTAATATAGTAATGTAATGTAAAGACAAAAGATTAGGGACAGCAGAAAATAAATAAAATTCACTCTCCAAGCATCTCCATCAACTTCTTCAGCGGGTCCTCCCCCCCCTCCCCTTTGTCCCGCGGCAGTCTCCTAACGTGCTCCTCTCCCCCCGGCCATCTCGTCTCCATACTCTGCACCGATCGAACAGATAAAGCAGTGTGGATATAGTTGCAGGAAATCAAGAAGCATGGGTATTTGCATGGGTATAAAGTGGTATTCATGTAGATAATTGTATGAAAAAAAAAAAAAAAAATTTGTATGAAAAGTGAACCGGAACCATGACGATTTTCAGTGGTTAGTAAGCATGTCGAGGCCGTCGATCCACAGTAATCTATATGCAAGGAAGATTTAGGAGGTTCATATGAGCAGTTGAGGGCATGTGTCGGGCCTGTACCAGAATCACATCCTGTGATAACTCATTAACCCTGATATTATTCTGACCGGGGCCCACCGCTTTGCAGCCTTTGCCTGACGGTCTGTAAGCTCCATACCAGTCAATGCCGACCCTCGCCATAGCCCATAGTTATTTTTCCTTTACGCTCTTTTCTTATCTATCCATCTGCGATTCACGCATTCTGTACTTAACACCTCGCCGTAGCCTGATAGGCGGTATGCGAGTAATGAAATAAAAAAAAAAAAAAAAAATAGCCCATAGGGCGGCCTGCGAGTAATGATATAAAAGGAAAAAAATAAAAGGAAAAAAAAAAAAAATTCATGCCTGCCGCGTTGCCGGACCTTTTGTTTTTTTCCACCTTAAAGAAGGTTCAGTAACAGCAGGTGTGCACCCTTAAGGAAGATCGGCTGCTGCTCACGTGTAAACTGTTGCCTGAGCTGCCTTGCCATTCACTGGTGTAATTGCACATAACATTCCAAGTCTTTGGAGGACAGAATTTGCTGAAATGCTTGTTTTTCTACAAGTGACCTTTTTTTTCTTTTTTTTTGTCCATCACGTGACCCCGCGTGCAGCTGTTCGCCATGGCAGGGCTAGCCGATGGAGTAGTAGAGTTCTCAATAAACCATATGCAAACTGCCCTCCAGTTAGAGGAGCTTGTCGATGAAGTGGTAACATGGATGCAATTGAAGCCTCCACAATTTGTGCACCCAAAGGGTGAGCTGTAGTCATACTGCTGCATGGGTAATGGATTGGTTCCTCGCCATAGCCTATAAGGCGGCACGCGAGTAATGAAATAAAGAAAAAAAAAAAGGATTGGTAGAGGTATGAGTGAGGTATGAGCCAAGAAGCAGACATTCCTATTGGTTTTACAGAAGACATACATACAATTTGAGTCTGGCATGTGACTGAAGGCTTATGCAGTCCCCTGTAGACACCGTACAGCCCCCTGCAGACACGATATAGTGCCCTGTAAACGCCCCTGCAACCAACAAGGCTGTGGATTTACCAAAACCTCTCGGGACAGGCACTTTCTGCCTGTATGCACACTGGCTGTTTTTCCTACTTATGATCGCCTAGTCTCAGCCTGGGCCTCAGCTTGAGCCCGAGCTGGCCATGGAATTGCCCCAAAATACCGGTAGCCTCCGCTTGTCTGAGAGTGCTTTCACTTGATCTGCCAGTAGTATGGCAACGCATAGGGCAGAAAGATTTTTTGGCAACGGTAGCCCCCACAATACCCATGCATTTTTTCCTAACGCTAGACAAGTAGGGACAAGTGGTAATCACCAGGACATAGTCTGTGCCCTAGTTTCAAGCCACCTGCGGGCATTACCTAGCTATTTTTGAAAATTGCTTGTTTAAGTTATAAATTCTAATACTGCATATTTTTTTTGGCCAATCTTGCATTTTTGTGAGATTTTTTTTTTTTTTTTTTTTTTTATATCATTTATCGCATGCCGCCCTATGGGCTATGGCGATGTTTAGCTAAAATAAAAGAAGGTTAAATACAACGACCGAAGCATTCTCGCCAAAAGTCACCAATCCTAACCCTACACTGTCTAACTAGATTATCTTGACATTACTCTCTGCCATAATTGTGAACTACGCAATGAAGTTATAGGTTTGCTATCTGGGCATGAAAACAATAGAGTAGCAAGTATAGAGTTACTGATTGTGATACTTATTGCTATTATACTTGTATATCTTATGCATGCAACGCTCACTGACACTCTACCTACTATGATTATGGTGACCTGTGACCTTGAAGGCATGCCAACTCAGCACATTGCTGAACGGAGTTTACAAATATGTATTAGCTATTGAGGCTCACCTAGTGCAAGTGCTGAGTAGAGGCACAATACTTGTATGAGAGCAGTACACAGCCAAATATGTACTGAGTATATATATGCGTTAGGATGGTCATATATGATAATCGCAGTTATGAATTGCACAGAGGACTAGCGGATATTGCTAGGCAACTATCTTTTTTTTTTTTTTTTTAAATATTATCATTACTCGCATGCTACCCTATGGGCTATGAAAATATTAAGTATATAGGGAATAAGTAAGGAGAGGGGATAGGAAGAACAAAAGAAGTAATTATGTAGCATAGGAAAGTAAAAAGCCCATTTCATCCTTTGCGTCCCATCCATCTCATCAGTTCCGGCGGCATGCGATTAAATAATATAAAAATAGAAAAAAATCATCAGTTCCACTAGTGGGTCCCCTTCTCCTTTGCCCTACTCTGAATTGTCTTTTTAACCTAATGGACTGGCAATTCTCTATACTTGCCAAAAGTCAGTTATATCAGATATATACTATTATGACTATTGCTTGCTATCTGTTACGGGGAAACTGCTGCAACCATAGATGGGCGATTGGTTGATGCAAATATGACATGAGCGATGTATGATAGCCGATGGCGTTGCGGTCGCATAAATGAGTATAGTAAGCATTGCTAGTTAAGTATCTTTTTAGCCTGGCAGATGGTAACCCTCTGCACTTACCACCTCCATCTCGCCATAGCCTACCAGGCGGCACGTGAGTAATGAAAAAAAAAAAAAAAAAAAATACCACCTCCATTATACTATCACTCATACCACCTGCTGGTATTCGTACTCACTGTCACTCATATACCACTACTCCTACCTGCTGCTGTACATACCTCTCTCCATGATACCTTTCTGCCCTATGGTCCTTGCATATAGTATAGAGCATATCTAGTTGTTAGCTTATATTCTCGTATGTCTGTCATGAAAATGCAAATGGATAAGTATGCAATAAAACAATTACTAGTACGGTGTGTTATTATTTTATTTATTTGAGGCTAAAGAAATAGAGACGATCAATCAATCCCTACTAGTAGGTTGTTCTCGTCTAGTAGGTATTTGTCTAGTGTAAACAATAAATGCATGGATATTGCAAGCCTCATCCGTGTGTAGCAAGCCTCTACCAACTACATCAGTGCGCAAAAAATCTTTCTGCACTTTCCTCCCTATGCGTTGCTGTACTACTGGCAGATCAAGTGAAAGCATTCTCAGACAAGCAGAGGCTACCGGTATTTTGGGGCAATTCCATGGCCAGCTCGGACTCAAGCTGAGGCCCAGGCTGAGACCAGGCGATCATAAGTGGGAAAAACGGCCAGTGTGCGTACAGGCAGAAAGTGCCTGTCCCGAGAGGTTTTGCCCCTGCAACCGGACAGGCCAGCCTGGCCTGCCAGGAGAAGTCCTGCTACTATATTTTTTTGGGGGGGGGTTGGGGGTCACATAACCCCGCATACAGGCTACCAGCCTATGGCAGGGACGTCCCACTACGTAGATTTTTTTTTTTTTTTTTTTTTTATATATATCATTACTCGCATGCCGCCTGTGAGGCTATGGCGAGGTATTGTTTAAATACATGGAGGGGATAACAGATTGGAAGAAAATGAGAGAAAATGGGAGAAGAAATGAAAGTGAATACTAAGAAAGCCTATGACCGTCCAACCCATTCCAGCAGTCCTGCCAGTGTGTCCCTGTCTCCGTCTTGGGGGGTTTCCTGATGTCCTTCTCCCCCCCGACCGGGCCACACTACTGTAGATCCTAGGGTCCTGTGCAAGAGAGAGGTGGATGCTATTGAGCCTTCCTTACACCGGCACCGAAGTTTATTGGAGATACCAGCTACTGTAATTCAAAGTTCGGAATTCTTGTACAGCCATTATTCTTTGTAGGTAACGTATACAGCACCCGACTTTCGATCAGAAGCTCATACAGTGAGGCCATAAGAATGTGAAGGTAATAAACGGCATGGGAATTCCATGGTTGATTCATCGTATTCGAAACAGCCGGTGTTGATTGATATTAAGTACTAGAACTACAAAAGATCCATTCAGCCATGACCACAAAGCCGTCACAATGCAGGCATGCCCGAGCAAAATCCACCTCTGGTTGCAGCAACATATAAGATGCCTCTCGCTATAGCCCCTAGGGCGGGATGCGAGGAATGATATAAAATATATATATATATATATATATATATATAAGTTGCCGCGTCCATCAGGCGTAGTGTCAGTGTACAAAGACTGGCGGAGAAACGTTCCCGGAATGTCTCCATCCAGTCACTTTTCTGACTGGATGGAAGTAGGGATAAGAGGCGCTAGCCAGATATATATTTAAAGCATCCGCTAGTCTACTAGTACATACAACCCATGTTCATACCCATGTTCATATCGTTATCCACCACGCCACCAGACCCCCTAATCCAGTACTTCTTTTTTTTTTTTTTTTTTATTTCATTAATCGCATGCCGCCCTATGGGCTATGGCGATGTTTAGTTAAAGTGGTATGATGGAAAAATGATAATGAAAGAGTAAAGAAAAATCGATAATGAAAGAGTAAAGAAAATTGAACCGTCCTATTCCTCCCCCGCCCATTCCAATATTTCCGCCATGTTTGTGTCCTTATCTAACTGTCTTATCACCTCTGCTCCTCTTGCGGTTTTCCTGTTCCATGCCGAGCAGCTACTCTTTATGTGATCCCAGGTCTCCGGCGCTTCGCCGCACCATCTGCACTCCGGGGAGGTGGCCTTTCCAATCCTGAATCTCCATTCCTTCAGTCCCTTATTGCCCAATATCCCTGCCATTGTGGCCAGATACCGGCGTTTGTCGACCTTTTGGAGTGGGCGGTAGTTCAGTCCGGCTTGGTTTCTTTCGGCAGCTCTGGATGCTTTGTATTCTTGTCTTATTCCTGGCTCTGTCACAATCCAGTACTTCGGTATCTACTTCAGTATCCTTCTGAACTATCCTACGTGACTGCAGAACAGTCACATCCTGAGTGTGATTATCTGCACTATCATCACACTCCTGAAATTCATGATCTTCTTGGCGCTGGTTGATCTATTGGGAAGAGGGTAGTGGCAACAGAGCAGGGAGATGGGATTCTGCTTGCGCCAGGACCTAGAACAGTCGGTGATGATTCCAAAACCCGGGAAGGACAAGTCTCAGGTGAGGAGTTGGAGGCCAATAAACTTGATCAACTGCGTGGCGAAGCTGGGAGAGAAGGTGGTAGCAAATGAGTTACAAAAGGCAGATCAGCTCTTCCATCGGCATCAATTCGGTGGCAGGAGGGGACGTAACGCTGCAGAGGCGATGATGAGGGCAGTGACTAAAACACAAAGGTGCCTGGCAAGAAAGGGCGGGTCAGTGTGGAGCCTCGACGATGTGAGGGGGGTTTCAACAATGTGAAAGGGGAGGAGGTGCTGAGGAGGGTGAGAAGAGACAAGGGGGCGGGGAGGTGGGCGGGGTGGTTGAAGGGTTTTTTTAGGGAAAGAAAGTTCACGGTGGAGTGGGATGGAGTGGTGAGAGGAGAGGGAAGAGCAAATGTGGGGGTACCTCAGGGTTCACCGCTGTCACCGGTTATATTTCTGATATGGCTGGCGCCGATGTTGGAGGACTTAGAAGAGAGGTTGAGGAGGGAATGCCCGGAGGTAGAGTGTGAGGTCCCGTCGTATGTGGACGATATCAACGTGACGGCGTGGGACTGGGAGGGGGAGGTGGACCAGGAGAGACTGAGAGTGAAGTTGGGAAGGATAACGAGGAAGGTGGCGGAGAAATGGGAGGTGCCGTTGGATGGGACGAAGCATGAGGACATTGTCTTTGGCAAGGGAAAGAGGAAAAGGAAAGATGTAGAGAGCGTAAAGTGGCTGGGAGTGATCTTTGACTCGACTCTAGATTTTGATTTCCACTGGAAGGCAAGGATAGAGAAGGCAAGAAAGCTCACAGGGGCAATGATGGGGGTGGGTGCGGGGCAATGGGGAATGAGCCCGCGCAGCTGGAGACAGTTGTACACGGGAATGATAAGGGCTGTGATGATGTGGGGGTCGGAAATAGGGTGGCGTGGACAAAAGGAGTGGAAAAGGGAAATGGAGAAGATTCAGTACCAGGTACTGAAGAAGGCCACGGGCGCGGTCCACGGGGCAGCGATACAGAAAGTCAACTGGATCGCCGGAGTGGAGAGCGCGGAGACAGCTTTAGATGCCGCACAGGCGAGGTTTGCGGCGAGGAGCATGGGGGACCCGGAGGGGTGCGGGGACATCTGGACCGCAGACTTCAGGGGGGAAGGAGACGTGGAGGAGCGGGGCCGGGATTGGAAGGACTGGAGTGTGGGGTGGGCAGTACAGAAGAAGGACGGTTTCGAGTCGGTGGCGGGGAGAGTGCAGAGCACAGTGAGCTTCGTAATGCCGGAGGGGGTAGACGAAGTATCATGGGGAGGGAGATGTATGAAGGTGGAGGTAGAAGAGGTCAACAGCGAAGGTCGCAAAGAGGGGGAGCGGAAGAGTGGGAATCAGCGATCTTTTGGGCGACGCAAGGGGCAGGGGCTGTGTATACGGATGGCAGCATGACTGAGAAGGGAAGAGTAGGGGGGGGTTTTGGAAATGGGACGGCGGGGGGGAGAAGAGATGGGAACGGGGGCGACGGTGTGGGACGGAGAGATGAAGCCACTGGATTACTTGTCCGGCCACGAAGTATCAACAATATCCATCTAGAGTAGTGTATCTGTATCGTCGTGCCTTCCCCATATCCTTTCCCAGGTCTTGTCTCAGTTGCACCTTGATTGTTTCTCCTCTGAAGTTCAGCCCGGACCCGAGTGTTTCCACTACTTGTTTGGCCATAAAGAAGGAAACTGCTTTATTGTCCTTCTTTATGGAGATCTGTTTGTCTATGAGTCTTCTTGGTGGTCGGTTTGCCAGTACTTCCGGATTGTCTGCTCTTAATCCCCTCTCAATTCTCCTGATTCCTTCATTGGTGCCTATGTCAAACATCATGAGTTCTACTATTCTGTGGTCTTAGTCCACTTTCAGGTGTCGGCGTCCATCCCGTACTGCCTGTTCTAGAGGTCCTAGGGACCTTAGTCCTGCCCTGCCATGGCGAACAGCTACAAGCGGGGTCACGTGAAAAAAAAAAAAAAAAAAAAAGGACCTTAGTCCTCTCTTGTGTTAGGTGTCCGCTAGAATGGGTATTCTTTCACTCGGGAACTCCAGGTCTAGTGCTGTAAACCTCACCTAGTAAGGAGCTTCCGAGCCTGAGTTCCTAGCCCTACCTTGGCGAACAGCTGCACGCGGGGTCACTTGAAATAAAAAAAAAAAAAAAAGCCTAAGTTCCTATTGATCCTGTCTCTCATTGCCTTCTTGTGTTCGAAGATGGCTCATGAGCTCGGGTCGTCGCTGATTGCATGCCAGTTCTGTACTCTGAAAACTCTTGCCTACCCCCGCTTTCCTTCCGGTGCTGTTGGCTGTGCTCGTTGGGGTGTTTGTTGTTCCTCATCGGCGTCAGTCGTCTTCGGCATGCCTGTTTCCTCTGCTTGTGTTGGCCATGCTCATTGGGGTGTTTGCACGGTGTGATGACGGCTCAACAGCATCCACTGTTTCGCACGGGTACCGGTATCTAGAGCTGGCGGAACGAAGCCTCAAGGGCGGCCTCAATAATCAAATGTCAAGAAAAGAGTCTTCAATTGTCTTGTCCGTGCGTGTCCATATCTGTCCATGTCTGTATATCTCCGTGTATCTTGCTTGCCTGCTTCCACAGTCCTATCTACATACAATTTATAGACCACCTTCGCCTTCCAACTGAGCCTATACATATCTCGCTTCTTAATCATAATTTTCTTCCCATGTGTCATCATGTGGCCCTACCGCTGAGTACCGCTCCGGCCCGCGTATGGCCTTATTCTTTCCATCGGTACCGTGGTTACCACCACAACGGGTATTGCTTATTCCTTAGTCGTTTCCAGTTTTTTGTTTCCTGTGGCCTCCTTTCCTTTTTCCTGAGGTCGTGGTGTCTACTCTGCTCCGGCTGTGCCTGATGCGATTTCTGCATACGTCTTGCTGGCCTTGTTATGTGTGTCCTTGCTTCTGTCTGTGTTTGTTGCCTGTCCTCTGCCTCGACCTCTGGCCCCTCCTCTATCTCATGGGGCTCTGAGTGCTCGGTGCTGCGTTGCTTTCATTGCGGTTTCCGTGGTGGTCCCAGCGATCTCTCTCTCGACTCCTCCCCCCTGCTCCAATCCGGTGCTCGGTTGAGGTGCATCTTGCATGTTTGTGCCCTTCTCCATTCTTTGTCTCCTTACTTCGGTGGCGTGGATGATGTCTTCTAGCGTTGTGTTTGTGTAGGTCAGATCCATCCTATCCAGGTCTGTCTTGGGCCTGGCTGGTACTGCTCTGCTGTGTCTTGCCGGTGTCTTGATCCTCTTCTTCTTTTCTAGCTTCGCCCCGTGGGCGTGCTGGCTTCCGTTCAATGCAGTGTCCGTGAGTTGGCTATCCATTCTGTCGCTGTTGCATACGTTTGGGTCGAGTTGTTCTGCCATACCCCCGGCTTATTGGTCCAATGCCGTCATCATCTCCGTTACGGTATCCTGTGGGGACCTGTGTGGGGGTCTTAGGGTCTACGAGGCTCGTCTCGGCAGGTGCTCTCTTGGTGTTTTCTGGGGGAACCCGTGCCCCTGTGTTGTTGTTCGTGTTTCTCATTTAAGCTAGAGCCAGTGTGTCAGCCATGGCCTTCTTCGCTTTGGGAGCAGTGGTCTGGGCTGCTTTGGGTGTCACGTTGCCGGTTTTCTCTAATTCCGCCTGTATGTTGTCTAGCAGTCTGCTATAGTGATACAGTCCGTCCAGGATGATTCTCACCCACCCACCCTCGGTGTCTAGTGGGATGTCTCTGTTGAACAGCTCATCTGCGACTTCCTTTCTGATTTTGTGTCCTTCCTCCGCCAGGCAGTTGACCAGTGTATGTTGCATCCTCTCGTATAGGATTTCCATGTTTGCCCTATAGGACTGTTCTAGGTCTTTTTTTTTTTTTTTTTTTTATTTCACGTGACCCCGCTTGTAGCTCCTCGCCATGGCAGGGCCCCTGGGTCTAGACCCTCAAAGCCCGGAGGCAGGCTTATCTAACTAGCTCATCCCCCGCCATCTCTTACAAACAAGAACATCGACCCCTCCCCGCCCCACCTCCCCGAGGCACTTAAAAATATCTTCGTCTCTCCTCCTCCTCCGCCAACTTCAAACAAACGAAAACTCGCCCCCTCCCCTACACCTTCAACGAACCGAAAAACTCTCCCAGCGCATTCACCACCTCCCCATTCTCCTGCTCCACCGTCCATTTCTTGTCGTCAGTATCCTCCCACCTTCCCCATCCTTCCAAGTACTCCACCTCCTCACACCTGAACGCCAGGTGGTCCGCCGTTTGCTTTTCTCCGCATCCGCATACACTCCCCTCCATCGCTTTCCCAATCCTTACTCCCCACTCCTTCCCCATCCCCTTTCCCGTTCTCAACCTCGTGAACGCCGTTGCGGCCCCCCTTCTCCACTCCATCACTGCGCCCCCCCCGTACCCCCTTTCTTTTCTCTCCGCCGCGCGCAGTCTCTTCCACTTCTGTCGCAGCCCCCTTCTGTCACCACCGACCTCCCTATCCTGTCCGCCGCCTTTTTTGCCTCGACGTCTGCCGCCTCGTTGCCGGCGATTCCAATGTGTGCCTTCACCCACATCAGCTTGACGTCTCCCCCCCTCTTCTTTCTTTCTGCAATCTCATCTACCACTGTGGTGACGACGACGGAATGGGTTAATGCAGGCTTGGCATGGATAAGGTAGCACGTGGAGATAAGGGCGGCGATATCATATATATAGTTTTCCTGTACTCTAGCACATACAATCAACAACCTTCTTCTCTTCTCTGCTTTTCGCACTCGCACTCGCATTTAGTCGTACGTTCGTTCCGCCAGTTCTCACCGCTCCGGTCCATCGCAAGGCAGTAGTTGATACTATCTGTCTATCTTACACCACCCTCCTTAGGTCTCCGGTTCGTGCTTTCCCCAGTCTCCCCGCCTTCTTCACTGCCGCGATTGCCGCCTGTGAATCAGTTAGAAGGACTACGTTCGCCGGTGCCGGTACCGCCTTTTCTATCCCCCTTCTCATCCCCTCCCAAGACACCGGGACCTTCTGGAGCACCTGAGGAGTTTACTACCGAGAAAGGACTATACGGACTCTGTCTACCTCAATGAAACACCGTTTAAGAAGTCCAGCCAGTGTTGCGAGAAGAAAGGAGGCCACGAAAAGGGCTGTGAATGTGAAGAGGGCGCTAAACACAAGCTGGCCCCAGTAAGGGCCCCAGAGTATCAGCACATGCCATGCCGTTAAGGATAGCATACCAGAATGTGGGGAGGTCGGTGTTGGGGATAGACTTAGCATTACAGGAAGCGGCGGATAGAAAAATGGATATAATTATCATAGGGGAATGTTGGAGGGTACCAGGAGGAGGAACCACCTTCCATCCAAGCTTTACTAACATACATGTACCATCAAAGAGTACGGCAGTGATGGCATACGTAAGAAAGGACAGGGTAGCCAGCACAAAGGTAGAGGGAAGAAACGACCATGTCATGATCTACATGGAGAGCAGAAAGATCATAAGAGTATACTGGAATAAAGAAGTGGATATAGAGAAGAGTCTAGAGGAAATCGGGATAACAGACATGATAATTGGGGACTGAAATAGTCATCATAGGGACTGGTCACCAAAACAGGACCGGAGGGGCTCCATACTAAAGGACACTCTACGAACCTTCGAACTACATCAACAGATACACAGGGACACACCACATGAACCCACACGGTGAATGGACAGATAAGAGAGGCCCTCCTAGATCTAGTATTCGCCAGACCCGGAGATTGGAGATCAACCGGAATTACCTGAGTCACCGGATCTGACCACGCAATGATAATGGGCACCCTAACTACAGCATCAAAGCCAACCACCAGGACTATAAAGTTACCGACTGGGAAAAGTGGGAGGAGTTCATAGAGAAATAGGGAAACAGATGCCTGGCAGAAGGAGTTGTTGGATATGCCCTATTATGCGACCTAAGCCTAAAGTTCACTAAGGAAGCATAGATTACTAACAAAACCAAACAATAGTTCGACAAGGAAGTAAAGGAAGTCCGGAAGATGACTAGAGCCATCCGAAGAAAGATTTTTTTTTTTTTTTTTTTTTTTTTTTTTTTTAGATCATTACTCGCATGCCGATCCGAAGAAAGAATAGTGGCACCTCGAATGCCAATAGGACGAGAACAAGAAGGATCCTAAGAGAGATAATTAGGGATAAAAGGAAAGAGTACTGGGAAAACTTCATTGAAGAAGAATAGGACTACATTACCTTGGAACATATTCCCACTGGACAGGGACTCATACCGACAAAGGGACCTTATGAGAATCTCAGGGAGCGACAAAGAAATCGTGGAGGCGCTGACAAAGCACAACTTCATTACTGACGGCCAGGACCATCCCGTCCCTACTACCTTCCCCACAGGAGTCACAATGGACCCAGAACAAGCTAGAAAGGAGGTTACGGAAGAAGACCACCCTAGAAGAGGAGGGAAAGAAGACAAGCTCGGTGGTACTGTACACAAAGACAAAGGTAGAGATCGGGAAGGTCAAATTGGGGGGAAAATGGTTGCGAACGGAGGTGTACAGTACGAGCCGGACAGAGGAAGGAAGTAAGGCAGGCTCGGCTCACCTCTCCCACATGTAATTAGCCAGTTTTCTTTTAGTCAATATACAAACCTCGCCATAGCCTTTCAGGCGGCATGCGAGTAATGAAATAAAAAAAAAAAAAAAAAAAAGCTAGAAAGGAGATAGACAAAGCACTGTCTAGGACCAAATCCAGATCTACCCCCAAACCAGATAGCATACAATACGGACTCCTAAAGCTACTGAAAGGTACAATCCTCTGGACGGCAGTAAGGGAAAAAATAGTGGAATACATCAATGGCAACTACGACTTTGCAAGAGGCTTCGAGGTCGTGATGATCCTAAAGAAAGGGAGACTGAGGGACAAACTGAGTAGCTGGGTGTCAATCATACTACTTAACACAGTAGCTAAACTGGAGCAAAAAGTCATCACTGATATTCTACAGAGATAGAATGACTTATTCCAAGAAATACGACTCGGAGGAAGACGCCACAGAGGAGGAGCCGAAGATCTACAGTGACAAGTGCTAAAGGAGGTTGACCACAGGCTGAAAAAGAACTACTGGGTAGTACTAGTTGGGGACAACATAAAGTCGGCATTCAACTTCCTCAGAAGTGACAGGGTAGTAGCATGCATAAAAACAGTCAACCTCAACCTCGCAAGTTTTATAGAAGCATTCTTGATACCAAACGACTTCAACCTGGTCTGGGATAGACAGAAGCATGCTACGAGCAGAATGACGGATGGCACCCCACAAGGGTCACCACTCTCCTCGGTATTATTCCTCATAGGCATAGCGCCAGTAGTCGAGAAGGCCGAACAGAGAAATTTTACTAGGTCATATGTGGATGACTTCCACCGCGTGATCTTACACCCATCAATCACGAAACTGTGGCAAGTAAATTGAAGTAATCAAGGCCCATCAAACGGCTCTCACCCAGGAAGCGGCGCTACACGGCTTCGAAACCGACCCGAACAAATCCGAGACCCTGATAGTGGGAGTAAAAGGACCGGCTTACAAACTGGTGAGTCTAATGGTAGATTGGGAACTAAAGTTCCAAGAATCCCACCGAAAGCGACTACTTCTTAGCAAGGCAGCATGGAATGTATTAGGAAGACTAACACACCTATATCCAGACAAGAAACGCTAAATATATACCAGTGCAGCCTGCAGTATCGCCACATGGGGCTGTTGAGCATGGCAAGAGTACGTGAAGGGTCCTCCACAGAACATCAAGGCAAGGGACCTGGAGAAATGGCAGTATGGGATATCATAAAGAATCACTGCCGCCCCATGGGAGACGCGACAGGACCTGGTCGAGAGCCTCGCAAATCTAGAATCAGTATACATGTTTCTGGAGGGAGAATGCAGGAGAGTAGAGACGCGGGCTCTACGCTTCCCCAATGAACTACTACGAGAAAAGATAGAGAACAAACACTTGAGAGGATCTCTAAACCACAGACACCCCCTACTACTAGTCGTCCTACCAACCCTCCCAACAGACACCGAGAAGGAGCAATGGGAGAGGACCATAGCTGATGCAGAAGACGAGGGCTGGCAAACCTTCTACATAGACGGGTGCCGAATCGACGACCTCACCAGTGCCGGCACATACAATAAAGGCCACTCAACGTCACTATGCCTGGGGAAACAGAGTACGGTGAACGATGGGAAGCTTATATCCATAGGCGAAGCTCTGGAACACCAGGAGGGAGAACTCTTAATAGTCACAGACTCCAAAGTGGCAATCACTAAGCTCCAGAAAATAGCACGGGGAGACCCCACACATGAAGGCGCCGCAGAGCTGGTCAGGGGGAAGTGGGAGGAGAGAGTTCGGAGAAGCGACTTAGACGTGGGAGTGATGTGGGTTAAAAGCCACAAAGGAGTCAAGCGAAATACAGAAGCGGACAGAGCCGCCAAAATAGGTACTCACCTCCAATATCAGGACGAAATCGTGACCGAAGCAGGATACAACAATTATTAAGGACCTGGAGAGCCACGGAGAGAAACCGACTGCAACTCAGCTACAGACCCCTGACACGACTGGGACGAAGAGTCTCAGCATTGGCAGGCCTACTGGGGTGCAAGGGGCTAAGAAAATAGAAACACTCAATCGGCAAAGCCGACAGCCCGGAATGCTGATGGTGTGGGAAGGAGGAGGAAACCACCGCGCACGTGCTCAACAGATGCAGGGTGTGGAAAAAGCGATGGCCGGGAGGAATGAAAGACCTGATCAAGCCACCCAAGAACAAGGAAAAGGACCCCCTGGTGGACATAGTGGACTGGGCGAATATCTGAAGGACTCTAGAGTATTTCTTTATTTTCTTCCCTTTTACTATAAGCACTTTTCATTACGGACTATATACATCTCAGTATGGATGATGGAGAGCATTTCTTTATTTTTTTTCATTACGGACCATATACATCTCAGTATGGGTGACGGAGATTATTTCTTTATTTCTTTTCCTTCTATTATATGTAACTAATCTCGCCATAGCCCACAGGGCGGCACGCGAGTAATGATATATAAAAAAAAAAAAAAAAAAAAAAAAATCGTTCTCCCACAGCTCTCCCGCTTCTACCACTCTACCACTCCCACTTCCCGCACTGCTAATACTGCTGCTACTGCTCATACTGCCGCTACTGCTGCTAGTACTCGCACTGCTGCTACTGCTCGCACTCTTGTTACTGCTCCTACCGCCCGATAACTCTGTCACACTCTACATATCCTAGCCTAGCTGTGCTATCAGTTGTGAACTTTTCGGAAGCAGAAAGAGAGACTGAAGTCAGGAGCGGCGGAGGAGGGTTTCGAGCTGGACCCGAAGAAGGCGGAGACACTGGTTTTCAGGAGGAAGGGACCGGACTACCACATGCTTGGCCTCACATTAGACTGGGAGATGAAGTTCAACGCGCACCACCAGGCTCGGCTAGCCCTGGGAAAGGCAGCATGGGGGGTGGCGTCCCGCCTGAGGCCCCTACACCCGGAGAAGAGACGACAAATATATACCAGCATAGCTAGACCGATCGCAACGTGGGGAAGCTGGGCGTGGTATGACTACGGAAGAGGGAATCAGAAGGAGAAGAAGCTTAGGGATCTAGAGAAATGGCAATACGGAGTGGCAAGGGGCCTAACCGGGGCCCGTGGGGAACAAGGAGGGACGTGGTGGAGGGGCTAGCGAACTTGGAGTCAGTGGGGACTTTTGCGGAATTCGTGGCAGCAAGGGTAGAGGCTCGCGCACTGAGGTTCCAGGACGAGAGGATCAGACACGAGGACCCGGAGGCGGTGTACTTGAGAGGCTCCACGAACCATCGGAGCCAGTTGACATTGGCAATGGTAAACTCACTCCCGAGAGACGCCGAAATGGAGGAGTGGATGGAACAGATGAACTTAGTGATCGCGGAAGGCTGGAGGGGATTTACATGGACGGGAGCAGGCTGAAGGAGAGGGCTGGGGCGGGGCGGGTAGCGGAGCGGGGGAGGAAGTCGAAGTACCTGAGATACCAAGCGACCAGCAATGCGGCACGCGAGTAATGAAAAAAAAAAAAAAAAAAAAAAGCGACCAGCAATGACACGGAGTTGTTGGCAATTAGCGAGGTGATGAGGGAGGATGGGGAGATTCTGATATTGACGGATTCCAGAGTCGCGATCACGAATTTAAGAAGGATTGCGGAGGGATCCCCGACTCACCTCGGAGCGAATCAGGAAGTAAGGGAGGCTTGGAAAGAAAGGATCAAGAGAGGGGAGGAAGACCTAGCGGTGATGTGGGTGAAGGGTCACGAAGGTATCCCGGGAAAGGAGGAGGCGGACATGGCGGCGAAAGTAGGGACAGCCCTACAGTACGAGAGCGAGGTAGTCACCGAACCAGGCATTATCCAGAGAGCGAGAAGGGAGAGGGCTGCAGAGAGGGGGAGATTGGGGCTGGGTTACAGACCTCTACAGAGGCTGGGCCATGAGGTGTCCAAAATAGCGGGACTACTGGGTAAGAAACGCCTGAAGGCGTGGAGGCATAGAGTGGGGAAGGCGGCGGACGCGGACTGTCGGTGGAGCGGGGAGGGGGAGGAGAGCTTTGAGCACGTGATGGAGAGGTGTAGGGTGTGGAGAAGGAGACGGCCAGGGGAGGAGGAGGAGATAAGGAGGCCAAAGAAATCAGGGGACGGGGACCCGCAGAAGAAGGTCATTGACCTCCTGAGGGAACCGGAGTAGGGGACGAGAAGTAGAAAGGGTGATGTAGAGTAGGAAGACGGCGCAGCGTAGTAGTTAACACCTCGCCATAGCCCTTAGGGCGGCATGCGAGTAATGAAAAAAATAAAAATAAAAAAATAGTTGTGAACTTGCATATATCTATTGCATCAGTCGCACACAACATAAAACCAAGTAGTATAAGGGATGTACATCTTCTACTCCATTTTTAGTCAGGTGATCTCCATTTTTAATCGCCACAGCCCATAGGGCGGCACGAGATTAATGATAAAAAAAAAAAAAAACAAGCTAGACTACTATATATTATACTATATTAGTGATTACCAAAGGGCGACATTTATGACCCCTCTACATATAAAACTCCTGATCTTTAACTCTATGAGACACTATGACAAAAAATTAAAGCAATAGATATTGCTTCGTAACTTTATTCTTCATTGTCTGATCTAACATATTACGATACGAAACTAATTTATCTATTTATTTTACTTGCGCTTTAGAGCGTTGAAGTTGGGGTGCAATTTACTCCACGTACAGATGTCTCCAACCATACCGGTCGCCTTAAAAGTTAAATCTATACATGGCTAGCGTCAGTTATCTCTGCGTATGTACAGTCAAAATACTGACTGGATTGAGACATTTCGAACCTCACACAAGGAACCAATAGGGGCACTTAAAAGAGGAACAACAAGTCAATAAGAGAATACTACTAAAGAGAGCACAGAGAAGCTCTCCAGGGCAGAAGGAGACCCCACCCATAGAGGACCCAAAAGTTCACGATATCTTCATAAAGTTGATAGAGATATATGAGATACTCGAGGACGTGACAGTAGCCACCCCTCAGAGCTACTGTGCAAGAAAAATATCAAGAAACGTTCCATACCGCGATGGAGGATATTCAGTTTCGTGTAGCACTAGTGGGAGTAGGGAAGAGCTTGGTATCACAAACGATACAGGGGCTACAGCTCAGCGAGGTCAGAGTGGTTATTTAGATAGTACCAAGACCTGCGTTACCACCACCGGTAATGACCATCGAATATACATGCTGCTGGAGGTGGAGCCAACACCAGAGGCGGCCGAAGTACTGACGAGCTCTATAATAGTGCTACATTCAGTAGAACCAGTGGAACTGCCTCCTGAGGCATACAGATACAACCTCCGGATAAAGGTATACATCACCACACCTACCTACCTGCCCTGCCAGTCCTTCAGAGGAAGGTGATATGACATACATTACTACAAAAGAGTTCCAAAAATGTACATCACTACAGATTCAGCGATGCTCGCACCCTGCCATTGCGGTACATGGAATTGCTCTGAGGAAGAACCTAGGCAACGTCCGCAATCGGCTGCAAGCGAAAACAGGAAGCTAGCGCAGATCACTGGCATTCGATCGTTGAGAAAAAAGAAAAAGCTCATGAATGAGGGGAAAATCACTAGCTTAGTTGTGATATACCTACAGGAGCAAAGTAGATCCGGAGCTCAGGCAGGTTCAAAACCAACGAGAGTCAGATTAGGAGGGAAATGGCTGAAGTACGACCAGTATGAGTGGGATAAGACACCTCGACTGGTGAAGTGAAGTTTACATGCTCGAGTTCTCTGATTTTTCCACATGATTAGTGATGATTGTGGGACACCGTTCTGTTATGCATTGATGCCATCTCTTTCTCCCTACATTACTGTTCAGGCTGTGGGTTCTATGCTGGTTTTGTTTTTCTCCCCCCATTACTATTGGATTGGGGTTAATATTTAGGCTGCGGGAGTTTATTCTACCTTATCTTCATATGTAAATAACCTCGCCATAGCCCGTAGGGCGGCATGCGAGTAATGATATACCAGAAAAAAATAAAAAACACTGTTTAGGTAATATCACCACTTTGAGTAATGAAACAAGAAATCTCGTCATAGCCCCCAGGATGCTATACGAGGAAAGGAAATAACAAGAAACACGACAGACTTCTATGCTATTACAAAACTCAATACTTGTTCTGGCCCACCGACGAACATTTTCCGGCCCCGTGAAAAACATGTTTTTCACGGGGCCAGCCCAGCCACGAACACCTGGCCCAGCGGCGAACATGAATGTACGATGTACCTATATGTAATATATATACTCGCTTATGATTTAATGTACTAGTGATCTATCATACAGCCAGCTAAGCAATTTCCACAGTCTCCTATCACCTCGCCATAGCCCGTAGGGCGGCATGCGAGTAATGAAATTAAAAAAAAAAAAAAAAAAAAAAAAAAAAAAAACAGTCTCCTATCCCCCTATGCAGTCATCTATGTACAAACAATAGTACTATGTACATCACTATGTTCACTCTCATTCTCCTGGTTAGTACATTGACCAGCATTGCTTTTATTACAAGAATAAGAACATTTAACCTTTTGACGTATGCATGTACAACGAAGAGAAGAACAGGTACCTAGACAAGAACATGAAATTTTGTCTTGACAAGCTTTATCATGATGAGGTTGCTTAAAGTGGGTACTTGGCACTTGCAGGGCGCTTATTATCTACTGTTTCTGGTAATACAACCACTAAAATTTTCATTCTTGGCATCAACGCAATCCCTGTTACTGCCACAATATAATACCAGAATGGCGGAGGATTCCGGATATCTCTAACTATGCAGATAACACTCCAAAATTTCGCTTAGAGTAAGAAGAATACTAGAAGCATATTTAGTAATTTTCTTCTAGTGTTTCGGTTAACAATAATTTAGTTATGATTACAAATTGGTATTCTCAACTACAGTAGTCTAGAAGCGTAGTGAATTATTAATTAAACTGTTTGTATTATCTTCTAGTATGTGGGTAAGAAGTAGCAACTTGCTACTCATATTAGCAACTTATCACCGACAGCAACTTTCAAGTGGCAACTTGTCAGTGGCAATAGCCTGTGCTAGCACACAGTAACTGGCTTATCAATTAACGCTGGTAGCAGAATGTTTCTCTATACTCAATCACTGGTAGTACGTAGAGGTACCTAGTACCTAGTGGTACTTGTACTAAACCAGTGTTCGTCGGTGGGCTGGCCCATTCGCGAATCAGCCAGCCCACCGACGAATTGGCCGATTCGCGAACCGCAATGTTCGTCGGTAGGCCAGAACAATACTCACTATCTCCGTGCCTCTATTAAGCTCATAGTGATATGGACAACAATATTGACTCTAAAGGATATTGGCACCATGAGCGCATAGCTTGTGCCTGCATGGTGGTTACGTCTTGTTTTGTTGTTAATGGCAAAAAAGGTGTGAAAAAAAAAGGCGTGCAGATGATGAAGAGAATTAAAGTTAATTATGCTATGTATAAACTCCATTATTTGCAAGTGTAAATACAAAAAGTTTTATTCGCGAGCGGACCGGGCCTCGTACAAAAAGTATTATTCGCGAATGAACCGGTTCCCTTGTGAACGGCCTAGTCCGCTCGTGAATCCAGTCCGCTCGTGAATCCAGTCCGCTCGTGAATCCAGTCCGCTCGTGAATCCAGTCCGCTCGCGAGGGGACCAGAACAGGCCAACATAGCTCTTGCTCTGGAAGTGATGCCGGACTCCCCAAGTACCAATATCAGAACTCCACTTAAATTGATTGCCAAAGACATTCAGAATGCTTACACTCTCCTCCCACACACACCTCATTCTGCCCTCTTCCTGCTGCCATTGTACCGTGAGCTTCATCATACCTCGCAGGTCAATCAGCCCGGTTCAGAGGTTCTCTGTTTTCCATTTCAACCAATACGAGACTGTCCATATATCGATAGCAAGCTGACGAGTCATGTACGCAGCGATGATTGCATTGACATTGGTGAGGCTGTCAGCATCCAGTCCTTGGATGCGTTGAGGTCTGGCAGCTGCTTGACGTGGTAGCTATAGCCGATATGAAACGGAAGTCCCCGGAGTTCATTGGGCATGTTGCAGGTTTGTGAGCAGCCTCCCTCAGTGACTGGGCTCATTGTACATAGCGATATGCTGCTCTAGTGCTTCAACTTATGCCACTCGGTCAGTGGTGATGTCCGTAGCTTTATCACACGAAGCCCGCTGCTAGCTATAGCCAGAGTCTCACCCGAATGGGAGCGGGGGCGGGATGCGCGGTTCCCCTGGAGAGGGAGTGTCTTTTGGAGGATTCGCCACCACGGAAAAGCCTTCAAACAGAGATAGCGGAGTGCGCGCGCACCGCGTTCTGAATCGATGCCGCTGCTGGCTGAAGGGTCCTGATAATCGATGGATTTTAGTATCATACCAAGACCCTCTGGTGGTAACCGCCGAGCGTAGTGAGGGTCTTTTTTTTTTTTAATATCATCACGTGACCCCGCGTGCAGCTGTTCGCCATGGCAGGGCGCGGTGAGGGTCTGTTTCAGTCGGCTAATTTGGATCTAAGTAATGAAATAGTAGTTTCCTAACCAGACTTGGTTACGAGACTAGGAAAATAGTGCCAAAACCGCCTACATAATCACCCTGAAGCTGCTAGTCTCATGGAAGCCGCTATGTATCTTGGCCATCTTGCTCTTTGCTGAGGATACCAAGCTTAGCCCATCCCTGCCCACCGTTCACTACCTACGTAGTATCTACACTTCGTACACAATCGGGTGGCCTACGTCCCCGCCAGCCTTGGGCTGCCCCAGATCGAGGCCGGCGAATCATGCCTCGACCGGGTTGCCCTCTACTCCCGCCTGCCTCCACCCTTTCTCTTCTAAGCCCTCGCAGCACTGCCAGGTGACTTGCGCCCCGTCTCTATCCTTCCTCTAGGGCCGTCCCAGTTCAGCGCACCTGAACACCACGTGCTCAGCACTCCACTCCACATGTGCATCGCACCACCGACAACAACTTTTTCAGAACGAGCGCTTGGAAGAACTCCAACTTCCCGGCGCCTCCAGAACGTGAAAGTTATATCGAAGCGAAGCTCAGAACCGCCTGAGAAAGAATACCTCATTTGATTTACAGAATTCAGAAGTTTAGGACTCGTTTCGTCAAGGTCAAGCTTTCTGAAGTTTTTCAGAGAATTCCCACACAAATCTCGAGAGGCAGGGACTCGCACCTACGATCGCGCGATCGCTTCGGAGATCGGCCGATCGGCTGCAGAAGGAGCGACCAAGAACAGCAATAGTGCAAACGAGCAATAAGCAGCAACCTTCCCTTTTCAGTCTTAGCAACAAGAGCTAGGACTGAAGTAGCGCACAGCCAGAAAAAGGCAGGACCAAGCGAAGGTTACGAGAAGTTAAGGAAGTCAGGGAGCAGGATGTTAGTGGAGGAGGAAGTACCAAAGATGTAGTTTTTGGGACCGGTAGGAGAGGGATTTTTTTTTTTTTTTTTTTTTATATCATTTATCGCATGCCGCCCTAAGGGCTATGGCGATGTTATGCTAAATAAATAAAAGAAGGTTAAAAAACCACAACAGAAACATTCCCGCCTAAAAACACCAATCCTAACCCCACTATCCGTTCTGACTTAACTACATGTGATACCCGCGGACTCTTCACTATCGCGGGTGGCGCCCGGTACAATCCCCTACTCCCGTCCCCTCTCCGGCTCATACCGGACCGACTTCAGCCATCGCCCGCTAAGTCTCACCTTGTCAACCTCCATTTCCTTGTCCAAGTACACCACCACCGAACTCGTCTTCTTGCCCTCCCCTTCCAAAATCGTCTTCCTCCTCAGCCAGCGAATCCCGGTTATCCTTCCCAAATCCCGGTTCGCGGCTTCCAGCCACGCCTTCACCTTTCCCAAATCCTTCCGCAAGGCGATTCCGTGTATGACGATGCCATATTTACCTCTGGTGGTGGCATCGGGTTTTGCTGGTGGAGGGGTAACGGTTGGGCCCTTGTTGCCGGGACGGCGACGGGCGTGGTGTCTCTGGAATGCCTCCTCCTGACTCGGGAGAGGCTTCCTTCTGTTGGTTGGGGGTTGTTGGTTCGGAGGTGTCTTTGGTGCCGGAGCTGGTGCTGGCGTTGGTGGTGGTGATGGTGCCGGTGCTGACACAACCGGTGGCGATGGTGATGGTGTGGCGCCCGACGCTGCAATCTTCTTCGCCTCCTCCTCGCTGAGTTGGCGTTTCAATTGGTAGTTGTAGTCGGGCGCGGGCATCTTCCCCTTCCTCTTCCGGCTGCTGGTTGGGGTGGGTGGGTCCGCCTTTCGCTTCCACGGCAGAGGCTTGACAGGAGAGCCTTGCAGGTAGTAGTTCAGTGGTTCCAGTTCAGCGGCGATGGCAGACTATGGTGAAAAGGCAGAGAAGACCAAGTACTGAATTAGATCTAGGGATTGACAAGAATAATAAGAACATATGGACTCGAGCAACCATATGGGTCCTAGCAGGCGGGCTATACTGGCGGGTGGGCCATACTGGTAGGCAGGCTATACTGGCAGGCGGGCTATAGTGGCAGCTTACTAGCTACCGATAGCTAGCCGGTTCTATGAGCCTGCCGGCTGTCGGCGGGAGACGGCCATGCCGTGCCGGCGGTCGTGGCTTGCCGGTGGTCGTGGCTTGCCAGCAGTCGTGGCTCGCCGGCGGTCGTTGCTTGCTGTGTGGAGACTGTAAGGACAATGTGTGCAATTTCATATGTATGACGGGTCCCTTTCAACATCGTGAGATGTGTGAACGTGAGCTGAATCTGACACGTACCGCAGGGCGCGTTGGACGGCACGAGAGTGGCATGATGAGTGCAGTTTCATATGTATGGCGGGCCCCTTTCAATGTCGCGAGATGTGTGAATGTGACCTGAATCTGACACGTACCATGGGGCCCAATCGATAACACGAGGATGGCAGAATGAGGTCAATATCACAGGTATGGCGGGTCCCTTTTAACATCACGAAATGTATAGCACCTATGCCAAGAAACCATGGAGCTACAGCCGCCCCATGGTTTCTTGGCATGATGAGACAAGGTAGCACGCATGTCTGGTATGGGAAGTACTGCAAGCTTGGGCAGAAAGAGTTGGTGTGAAAAGTCCAAATTCATTATGTCAGCTGTCCAAATTTCATCACGTCAGCTGTCCAAATACTTTCTTACATAATGAATTTGGACACCCTATCACGAAATATGGACTGTCTTATGGCTATCACCAGCCAAGCATACGAAAATATGCTAATTTCTGCCGAATACTGCATGGTGCATGAATATGCATTTATCCCCTGTCCAAATACTTATTTTTCTGTCTAGTACTACTATACTGACCAAATACTCTAGGCTTTATGAACATGCAGAAAATAGCCTATTTCATACATAAACACCATGCCAATTTTCGGACATATTGGAGCTGTAGAAAATGGCCTATTTCCTACATGTACGAGGAGTGAATTTTCAATGTATTTAACATGTGTAAAACGCCCAATTCCACACATATGTGATGAGGGCATTTTTGATGCATATAGCATGTGCAAAATGGTCTATTTTCTACATGTGCGAGGAGGTAACTTTTGACATATTTAACTTGCCTATTCTACACATGTGCAATGAGGGCATTTTCGACGCATTTAGTATGCACAAAATAGGCTATTTTCTACGTGCGCAAGAGGCCAATTTTCAATGTATTTAATATGTGCAAACTGGCCCATTCAACTCAAGTGCGAGAAAGCAATTTTCAGACGTATTTGACATATACGAAATAGGCTATTTTCTATAGGCACGAGAAGTCTATTTTCAACGAACTTTACAAGCACTCGCGATGAGCCAGTTTCAGTATATTTCGTATGGGCAAAATGTGCACGGGTATAAAGCAACGGCCACAATGTGATAAAAAGTAAAATATGTGTGATGTGCATCCTAGTGATTTTCATTTAGGCCAGCCCAAAGCACTTTTGGCCGGCGTCACAAAAAAAAAAAACCCATTTGTGGCTAGCATCAGATATGCCCATACTAGCATAGAAAAAAAGCGGCCAACTTGAGTTTAATTCATGCCGCATGCCAAAGTTTGAAAGAAAATACCCCTGGCATACACCTGACCTGCGACTGAAATTTGGTATGGGCGACCCTCTAACCCCTCGCAGCCTCGCTCTGTAGAATCAGCTCCAAATTTAGCAACCTATACGAGACCCAACGGGGGCCCAAGCGACCTCACTGTAACGGACCGACCTCACGGGGCTATTAGCCGGCGCTGAGTCGCAGATCGAGTCAGGCGGGTCACGTAGTGCTCACAAGTTTGAGCAGGACGCTGCTTGTAGAGGAAAGAGTATGGTCAGGAGAGTATATGTTTTATTGCTTGAGGGACCTAGGCTACGGGGTGGAAAAGAGTCTTTATATACAGGAAAGTGCAACACAGAAACAGAGAGATACAGAAGGGCTTCCTTAAGCGCCGTGCCTTCAGCAGGATTGATGTTATCCAAAAAGCGTAATTCCTTAAGCGCCGACAATTCTGTTATCCAAAAAACGTAATTCCTTAAGCGCCGACAATTCTGTTATCCAAAACTGTGCTAGTGGGAGATTCCTTGAACCCGGTCGACCTTAGTACAGTTTTTGGTACAGTTCAGGGTAACCGATTGTGATCCGTGACATTAGGTCCTCCTTTTTGAGGCCGAGTTCCTAGGAGGTATCAAGGGTCCTGGTTTCTGAGGGTATTTGGAATGGAAGTCCTGGAGTAGATCATCACAATGGGTAAGCTCTTGAGGTGTACGCCAGTCGTCGGGCCAGTGGGGGTATCCAGCCCATCTCACTAGGTATTGGAGGCGCTTCCGGCGTAGGCGTGAGTCTAAGATTTGTTCCACCTCCCATTCGGGTTCCCCATCAATCTCGATCGGTTCTGGAGGGTCTTGTCGCTGTCCGGGAAGGGGATTAGAGTAGCAGGGTTCTAGGCGAGTGACATTGAAGACTGGGTGGAAGTGGGTCATGAGATTTGGGGGTAGTTCCAGCTCGTAGGTGTGGGGGGAGAGGACTTTGATGATCTTGAAAGGTCCATGACGTTTTGCTGCGAGCTTTTGGCTGGGTTGCGTGGTTTTGATTTGGGTGGAGGCGTTGAGATAGACTTGGTCTCCTTCTTGGTATCTTGGAGGTTCTTGATGGTGACGGTCGTAATATTTCTTGTGTCGTTCCTGGGCATTTCTGATGGTTTCTTGGAGGTATCGATGGTTGCTCTGAAGCTCCTGGGACAGATCTTGGGCTGGGGAGTTGATTACGGCTTGCCCCGGTGTAGTACCAAAACGCGGATGGAACCCTTGGAGTGCATAGAAGGGGGACATTTTGGTGGTATCCGATTGGTGATTGTTGTATGCAAATTCGGCCATAGGAAGCTTGGAGGCCCAATTGTCTTGTTGATAGTTGATGTAGTGTCTGAGGTACTCCTCCACAAAACTATTGACTCGTTCTGTTTGTCCGTCGGTCTGAGGGTGGAAGGCTGTGGAGTATTTTGGCTTGATTCCCAGATGGTTGCAGAGGGTGTTCCAGAAACGGTTCTTAAATATTGGGGCACGGTCTGTAATGATTTCTTGAGGTAGGCCATGGGGTCTCACTATATTTTGGAGAAATAGTTGAGCTAGATCCTCTGCATTGTCACTTTTCTTTGCCGGGATGAAGTGTGCCATCTTGGTGAGTCTATCAACTACGACAAGGATTGCATTATATCCCTGGCTTGGTGGGAGGTCCGTGATGTGATCCATGGTGACACAGGTCCAGGGGGTTTCCGGGGGTTGAAGAGGGTTCAGAAGTCCATATGGCTTGTGGCGGAGAGGCTTGTTTTGTTTGCACTTATGACAGTTGTTAATGTAGCGGGCTATAATTTTCCGCATCTGAGGCCAATAGTACATTCTTGAGATAAGTTCGAAGGTTTTGTCTCGTCCTGGGTGTCCTGCCAGTGGTGCATCATGGTGTTCCTGAATGACCTGAATGTACCGTGACTTGGGTAACATGACTCTTGAGTCATACATGAGGGTTCCTGACTCATCAATTGAGCATAGCTTGAGGTTAATAAGGCGGGAGTGTTTGCTTCCCTTTTTGAGTTCCATCTTGATAGTTTGGAGCATGGGGTCTTGATCCTGGTCCTGAATCAACGTATCGATATCCTGGGTGTTGACTTGAGCAAACATGGAAGGCTTGAGGATAGTTTGGTATCGTTGTGTGAGCCTGTGGTCCCCTCCTTAGGAAGATCTCCTGATCGTCTTGTGAGTGCGTCTGCCTTTTCATTTTTCCTTCCTTCCCTATATATAATCTTAAAATTGAAACCTGTGAGCTCTTCCATCCATCTGATCTGGCGTTGATTGAGTTTTTTGGTTGTCATGAAGTTTACCAGATTCTTGTGGTCTGTATATACTTGAATATCCTCATTATAGACATCATCACCAGATTCTTGTGGTCTGTATATACTTGAATATCCTCATTATAGACATCACTTCGGAGGTGGTGCCTCCATTCCTTGAAAGCGTCCACTATGGCAAGTAGCTCCTTATCGTAGATTTCATAGTTGCACTGCGCGGGGGTCATACGGTGGCTGTAGAACGCAACTGGGTGAGTTTTCCCTTCATGTTCTTGACTCAGTACTCCGGCTACCACATAGTCTGAAGCGTCGGTTTCCAGGGTAGCTGGTCTGGAGGGGTCGAAGTACTTTAGGATTGGTGCAGATGTGAAGGATTCTTTGAGCTTTTCGAATGCCTGCTGCTGTCTTGGTTCCCATTTGAACGCTTGATCCTTTTTTAGCAGGTCATACAATGGTCCTGCAACCTTGCTGTAGTTTAGGATAAAGCGTCTGTAGAAGTTAGCAAACCCTAAAAAGGTTTGGATATCCTTTATTGATCTAGGGGTTTTCCATTCCTTAATTGCTTCGACTTTCTTGGGGTTCATCTTAATGCCGTCTGTAGTTACTATGAATCCCAAATACTCGACCTGTTGTTTATGAAAATCGCATTTTTCCGCTTTAACATATAGCCCATATTCTCTCAGCCTGTGGAGAACCCTTTTGACGTGTTGTATATGGTCCTGGAGTGAGGTGCTGAAGATGATAATATCGTCTAGATAAGGAGTGCAGAATTCATCCAAAAATTCTCTGAGGACATTGTTGATGTGAGCTTGGAATGTGGCGGGTGCATTAGTGAGCCCAAAGGGCATGACCTTGTATTCGAAGTGTCCATAACGGGTCCGGAAGGCTGTTTTCCATTCGTCTCCTTCCTTAATCCTGATTCGATAATAGGCTTCCCTGATGTCTAGCTTAGTGTAGTATTTCGCTCCCTTGAGTCGGTCAAGAGTTTCATTGATAAGGGGAAGTGGAGTACGGTTCTTGATTGTGATATTATTAAGTCCCCTATAGTCCACACACAACCGTAATGATCCGTCAGGTTTGGGTACAAAGAGGATTGGCGCCCCTGCGGGGGAGGTGGATGCCTGAATGAATCCTTTCCTTAGATTGTCTTCTAGGTATTCTCGTAGGGCGAGGAGTTCCTTTGTGTTGAGGTTGTAGAGAGGGCCAAACGGGGGTGACTTTCCTTCTTCCAAGATAATGGCATGATCGATCCCTGGTCTATGGGGGGGGAGTTGCTCTGCTTTGTCCTGGTCAAAGACATCAATAAAGTCATAATATTCCTTGGGTAGGTATTCCTTGGGGTCTTTGCGTTCCTTCTGACGATTCCTATCGTGTGAGTGCTGTATCATTTCCTGGATTCTTTGGCTAGATACTTGGTTTGCTTGACGGAATAAGGCTTGGTCTATGTCATGAACGTTAATGCTATAGGTGGGGTGCTTCTTAGCGAGAGTCTTGAAGGCAATAGCATTAACGAAGGCTATCTTATTTTGTGGGGTTAAGGTAGCTGGTCGCTCATAGAGGAGTTGAATGGGTTGGTTTCCTGAGTTGTGGGGGTTGCAGGAGGGGGGAAAACGGAGTTGACTTTTGTCGTGATCTATTTGGATATTGTGCGTTCTTTGCCAACCTATTCCAAGTACTAGAGGATTGTCCTTGCAGGTTTCAGTAATCCCGAATTCAATTAGCTCTTCATGGCCATTAATGTTCATCTTGACAACACACCCTTCTTGGATAAGGGGGTCCTTGGCTTGGGTTTTGTCCATAAAGATCAGGTTGACTACTTGAGATATAGGTTGGGTTGTGAGCCCGCCCTCTTGAATCACCCTTGGGTGCATGAGATTACCTTGTGCGCCCTGATCTAGAAACGCATAGGTCTTGACTTGGCTTGATTCTGAGTTTGATTTTTGAGATAATGATACAGGCAGTAAGAGAGGGAAATCATTCAGTTCAGAAAACGCAGCATGAAATTCGACATTATTTCTTGAGTCTCCCAGAGACTCGACCCTAACATTGCATAATGAGAAATCAATAGGAACTTCGGAAAGGACTTGAGGGGCTTCAGAAAAAACTAGGAAAACATGAGCAAGAGGCTTGGAAACAGTGAGAACACAGTGACAACGAAGTTTGAGGTAGGACGGAAAAAAGGTTCTTAGAAACTTGAGGCGCCTGAGGACTTGACCTTGATCCTGAGCTTGGTGCGGTAGCAACAAAGCTATTGGATCGAGTAGAAGAGGGGCTACCTGTCTTCTCTACTCTTTATCGTTTAACTCCTCGATTTTAACACCTCCAGCCTCACTGGCGGTATCTGTATTAATTTGATTCACCCTGCGTGGAGGAGGAGAGGTGGTGTTCTTGGTGGGAGTTGGTTGGCGGGAGCGGGCAGGCGTTTGGGGCATTGGTAGGCGAAGTGTTTTCCCTCCCCACAATAGTAGCATAGGCCTTGTTGTTGGCGCCTCTGTCTTTCTTCCTTAGAGACCCGCCTTACTGCATCTAATTCCATTTCCATTGGGCCGTGGTATCCTTGACTAATGGCTTCGGTATACGTCTTAGGAGGAGCGGAGGGCCTTTGGGGTGTAGGGGGTCCTTGAGAGGGCCGCGGTTTCGGTAAGGGAAGCTGGAGGTTAGCCTTTCTCTGGTTGAAGTAGTTGTTGTCTATTTCCGTTAAGTTCTCAACCAACTTTGACAGTTCCCAACTGTTGGCTCCTATCTGTGTTAGAAGCCAATCTCGAAGTCGCGGAGCCAGTCCTCTTCTGATTGCCATAATTTTTTCCCACATCATCGATCTCAGCATCAATCGCAAGGCGCTGTACCTGAGTCCAATATGCTGTAAATCTGGCGTCTCCCTGAGCGAGCTTGTCGAGCTGTTGCTGTGCGTGGCCTTTCTCATCACTAATTCCGAAGGCAGCGGTAAGAGCTTTTCGGAAGGCATCGTAGTCAGGGAAGGCCTTCTTAAGGGCGTCGTTATCCTAGAGATAAGGCTCGAACCACTTAGAGGCTGTGTCTCGTAGGAAGGAGGAGGCGTAGTTAATTTTGGTATGGTCGTCCTTGAAATGGTCAGGGTTGTTGGTGAATTGGATGCATAGCTGGTTGAACCATCCCCTGAGCTTCTCTCGTTCGCCAGAGTACGTTTCTGGCTCCTTGATTTTGATGTTGGATTTCCCTTTGACGCTGTCCAGCAGCTGCTTGAACTGAGTTTCTGTGAAGGTGATGGCGGACATGGTAGGCCTGGGAGTAGAGGTTCTTGATGGAGGAGGATTGGGGGTAGCTGTTCGTTGTGGGGGGAAGTCGGTGTCAGATTCGGAAGCGGAGCTTCCGAAGTCGATTTCCGGCTTGGGTTCCCTTGGTTCTTCCAGTTTCTAATCGTGAGGGTTCCAGAAATATTCTTCCGGCCAGTCAGGTTCTTCGTTTTCTTGGAAGTCCTCGTCAGCTGTCTCTTCTGGGTTTTGTAACTCTTCTTTGATCTGCTGTAAGAGGTAGTCGTGGGCGTGAGAGTCTGTGGCTTGGTAGACGAGTGCGTTTCCTTGTTGAAGTTGTTGTTGGGCGAGATTGTAGAGGTCCACGAGATTATCCTGGTTTGACGGAGAGTCCGGTATCGTGAGTCCTTGATAGTTACTTGGGCCAGCTTGAGGAGAGGCAATGGGTGCGAGGTATTGGGTGTAGACCCGTCGATTTTTGTACCCTGACTCCTAGTCAGTCTGCGTTCCTTGTTCTGTATACTTGACGCTTTGGATGAGGTCTAAGCTTGAGTTGATGTATCGTTGGGGGAGGAGGGGGGCGTCCTTTTGTACTACAAGGAGAGTCTGAGTAAGGGAGAGTGTGTATGAAAGAGCCTTCAAGATTGCAGAGTATAGTGTAGTGGGTATTCTGAGCACAACGTGGGGCTCCTTGTTCATGACAGGTCTTCTTCGTTGATTGGGCAGTAGGGGCAATTGCAGTTGTGGTCTGGTATGAAGAGGTGTCCAAATTCTGGGATGGGGTCTTGTTGGGTTGTGGTTGTTCCCCTGGTAACGACTTGGATGACTTGGAGGATTTCGTCCACTGGGACGAATTGGGGGGAGGTGTTTGTGAGGGCTCGATAGGAGGCGGCAGCGAAAGAGAGGGTGGCTCGTAGAAGGGGCTTAAGTATCTGGAGTAGTGGTCGCGGGATCCTAATCGTGGTGTAACGTGGAGCAGATTCGATCATAACCTTGCTGGCGTCCTGGTTCTTGAGGGAATGAGGCGAAGCAATAAAGTGTAACGGACCGACCTCACGGGGCTATTAGCTGGCGCTGAGTCGCAGATCGAGTCAGGCGGGTCACGTAGTGCTCACAAGTTTGAGCAGGACGCTGCTTGTAGAGGAAAGAGTATGGTCAGGAGAGTATATGTTTTATTGCTTGAGGGACCTAGGCTACGGGGTGGAAAAGAGTCTTTATATACAGGAAAGTGCAACACAGAAACAGAGAGATACAGAAGGGCTTCCTTAAGCGCCGTGCCTTCAGCAGGATTGATGTTATCCAAAAAGCGTAATTCCTTAAGCGCCGACAATTCTGTTATCCAAAAAACGTAATTCCTTAAGCGCCGACAATTCTGTTATCCAAAACTGTGCTAGTGGGAGATTCCTTGAACCCGGTCGACCTTAGTACAGTTTTTGGTACAGTTCAGGGTAACCGATTGTGATCCGTAACACTCACCAGCACTCAATTCAGTAACCCAAGGGAGAGCACAGTACGTATCTGACTCCGCCCCTTTTCAACACCATAAACTTAATCTCAATTCCATAATGTACTAACCAGGGCAGTTCAGACATGCTGCGATATTGCCAAATTGAGTTAATTGACTATCTTCATACCATTGGGCATATTGGGTGCATGTATGAGACATGGAATTGTAGAATACATGGAGCATGTTGAGCATGTTAAGCATATTGAGCACATTAAGCATTTGAGCATATTGAGTGCATTTGAGTACATTGAGTGTATTTAAGTATGTTGAGTACGCTTATGAGATGTAGGTAAATTGAGTATATTAAGCATAGTAAGTGTGCACACATAAGATGTAGAACACATTGGGCATATTAAAAATGTCGAGTATGTTGAGCATGTATATGAAATATAAAACATATTGAGTATATTACTCATGTTGAGCACGTTGAGCATGTTCCAATGTCGGTGGCAGGATTACTTGCATTGCTGGTGCAACGGAGGATATTTTGAGTATGTTGAGCATGTCATAACACCAGTGGCAGGATTACTTGTATTATGGACACAATGAAGGATATTTTGAGCACGTTAAGTACGTTGCGGTGCCAGCAGCAGGATTATTTGCATTGTAAGTGCAATAGGGATATTTTGAGCATGTTGAGCATATCATAACATAGGCAGCAGGATTACTTACCTTGTGGGCACTGAGGGCGTAAACTACCTTTTGTGATACGATAGGCGTGCCAAGCCAGAGAGTCAGGAAGCCAGAAATGCATTGTGTGTCGTGATGCACCTATGCTAAGAAACTATGGAGCTATAGTCACTTTATAGTTTCTTGGCATGATAAGATGCATGTCTAGTATGGGAAGTACCGCAATAGCAGCATACTTTCGCAGTGCAATATCAGTGCCCCAGCATCCCAGCGCCCTCACTTTTTTTTTTTTTTTTTTTTTATATATTACATAACCTCACGTATAGCTAGTTACCAAGGCAGAGCCAGCGCCCTCGTGCTCATGGCACTGAGGGTGCAAACTCCCTTTTTTCCTGATGTTTCTATATTCGTAAGGAGCCAATTTTCGACGTATTGAATACATACAAAGTAGTCTATTCCATACATGTGCTATGAAGGCATTTTTGATACCCTTACCCATGATACAAGGGCCGTAATATGATTTTTACCTAGCTAAAGAACTGGCTTACCGTATTTGTATGATATCAAGTAAGAAGCCAGCCCCAGTTTGCCAAAGGTAGGTAAAATAGCATACATGGCAAATATGTTGCAAATGCCCTCGTCGCGTATGTTGAAAATAGAAATAGTAAATACATCACAAATACCCTTATTATAGACCATTTTGGAAAATAAACCATTTTGTGCATAGTAAATAGATTGGAAATGCCCTCACCGTATACGTGGAAAGTAGACCGTTTTGCACATAGCAAATACGTTGGAAATGCCCTCACCATACATGTGGAAAACAGACCGTTTTGCACATAGTAAATACGTCGGACATGCCCTCACTATGCATGTAGAAAGTAGACCGTTTTGCACATAGTAAATATATTGGAAATGCCCTCACCGTGCATGTAGAAAATAGACCATTTTACATATAGTTGGAAATGCCCTCGCCATGCTTGTGAAAAATAGTTCGTTTTGTACATAGTAAATACGTTGGAAATGCTCTCACTGCATATGTAGCAAACAGACCATTTTGCATATAGTAAATACATTAGAAATGCCCTCGTCGTGCATGTGGAAAAGAGACCATCTTGTACATAGTAAATACGTCAAAAATGTCCTCGTCACGTATGTAGAAAATAGGTTATTTTGCACACATTAAATGGGCTTCTCGCATATATATAAAATAATCCATTTTGTATATAGCCAATATAACGGATGATAGTAAAAGCAGAGAGTTACCGTCCACTAGGTCAAAAAGACACTTAACCAGTGATACTCACTAGTCCTCTGCATGGCTCATATAGCACATTTTATAACTGCAATGCCGGCGCCCGGCTGTCGTATATTACCTACGTTACATATGCGTATACTGGGCGCACATCTACTGACCGCCCGTCCTACAGTTGCAGTGAATTCGTAATAGCAAATACATTACAAAAGCTCTCATTGCATATGTGGAAAATGGACGATTTTACGCATGTTAAATAGTCTCATCGTGTATGGAGAAAATGGGTTATTTTCCACATATTAACTATGCTACATATAGGCTCTTTGCAGATGTGCAAAACAGGTTCTTTTTAGTATATTGAATTTGTTGGAAATGACTGCTTCATATAGGGTTATTTTCGGCACGTTAAATGTATTGAAAATATGTATTGCTAATTGGGATTATTACTTAACAAGGTAGTTAGGGTAGTTGTAGTTGCCAGAGGTTTGTGATGAGAAGTACAGTAGTATGTAACATTAGGGTAAAAATTTGTATAGGCTGTTGATGAAAAGTTATCTAAATTGGGATAGGTTGTCGATGAAAAGTCATATCTTTTTAGCATAAACTATTTTGAAAACTACTGAGTCTATTTTCTATGGAGTTTTTTGGCCATTGCTGCCAAGCTATAGTAGGGCAAGGATATGACAGGGATAGCCTACTAGTACGAAAATTTACTCAAAAGTCGCTATCTTTCACTATAAATACAGCAAGATTTAGAGTAATAAATGTATTATTTTTTTATATAGAAATATAGGGGAGACGTAGGGCTTTCATTTGAGGCTGGTTTGAAGATAATCGGAGCAAAATTGCATGTTGCAGCAGGGATACAAACTTGTATGTCTTACCGGGCCATTGTTATGACCAAGGTAAGACTTACGAGAAAGGACCCGGAAGCACTGCCAGTATCCAATAAGCCATATGCTGAAGATGTAGCTGATCACTACTAGGCAACGCAGGGAAACACTTGAGGCCCGAGACACGGTAGTCGCCTAAGGAAGTGTGTGTCAACAGAAGTCATATAGACTAATAACTGCACATGGCTTACAAACTAATATGCGTACATGCATTAGTCGCTGCTACCGCTACTCCTAATGCACGTTTCTACTATATCTCCTTATCTACCTATCTTATCTATATTCATCATGTCATTGTCATATCATGTTGATGGCCGGGAAGTCTATATAAACGGGCCGAATAGATAGCTAGAAGAATCAAGACACTAGCGATGTCCTAAGTTGAACTCTCACTTAATGCTCTCGCATAACGTCTTGCCGTTGTGAACAGGCAGAGTGTATACAATGATACCGCGTCTGCATGCACGAAAGGACCGGGTCTAGACTTGGTGGGCTGAGCAATAAGGTAGGCAAAACGATCAATTCATAGCATGTAATAAGCAATGCATAGCAAGTGATAGCACAGAAAGAAGAAGAGAAAAACCGCTGCCTAGACATCTCCCACTACATCCACACCTACGCCTATATATCACCGGCGTATGACTAAGCCAGACCTTGACCGTAAGCCAAGAAATGACCAAGCTCCCGCCGGCGATTTTTCTCATTATCCCACATCCCTCCCCCCTCAGAAGACTCCGTGGCCCCCTCACGGCTTCACATCCCACAGCAGCCAGCACAGTACAGCAGAAGAGTAGGCGCAAAGAGGCAGAAAAGCAAAGAAAGAACAAGAAGCAGCAACCAAGTGGCAGGCAAAAAAAGACTCAGGAACCCAAGGCGCGAAACAGCAGCATGTCCGACCAGGCGAAATCGACCCCCCCTACCCCTCTTGCTTCAAGCATTCACTAACGCCCCCCCTTTTTGCCTCCATGCAGCCAAAGAACCGATTGAACAAACAAACAGCGAAACAAGCAGCAAAATAGGCAGCGAAAAACAGACAAGCAACCCAAGCACGGTTTTCGACCAAATAACAAGGACCCAAAATCCAAGCCGCCGAGCAATAATTTCCCGACCCGGGTCGGGAAAACAGTTTCCTCATCAAACAATTCCTTCAATACCTTGCAGCAGTCTTCTATTTCACTTGCATCTAGTTCTTCAATGAGCTGTACCACTGGTCCAAGGTCTTGTTTGCAGGTGCAGGAGTATGGTTGGCATTTTCTATTTCCGCGTATGTGTTCGGTTTCGGCTTCGCTGTTACTGTCGCTTGAGTCGGTTGAGATAGCTTTTCGCTTTAATATCCTGGCAATTGCTGCATTTTCGTCTTCACTTTCTGAAGCCGCTGTTACCAAAGTTATGCCATACCCTCCTGCAGGTGGAATTCGTCCCTTTTGTCCAGCTTCCAGAGTGCGCAGATCTTCAGCTGTGATATGTGCTACCTTGCGAGTGCCTCGAGTATTCTTTTCCTGTCGTCGCTTGATGAGATGTTGTAATGCTGTCTCTTGCTAATCTTCATCTCTGCGCTCTTGCGGTGCCTAGTGGTATCATAATGATATTCTGCCATAGCCTTCAGTTTGTCAATACAAGCCATACTGCTAAAGCTTTCCTTCTCAATGCCCATTGCTGACCATGGCTTATAACTCTCGATTGCTGCTAGCAGAACGGTTGCTGCTTGTCCGCACTCTTGTATATTTTTCTGATTCAGTTCGCTTAGCATATTGCCCATTGCAATCAAAGCTTCCGCACGCTCCACCGGCTTTAGGCTGCTAAGGCAGGCTTTGACTTGATTTTCGGCGTCTGGACGAGTCAGCAGTAGTTGAAGAGAGAAGAATCTGTTGGTTGTGCTGTGCAGGTTCTCAACATGCAAGTGCTAAAGTTCCAAGACAGGGGTGTGTAGTAAAATCTGATGTTAACAGCTCGACCTAGCGCAAAATGAAAGAGTTGCATCGATATACTGGTATTGTTCCCCTCCCCCCTCAGAAATTGGACTGCCTCCTAGTCCAATACAGATAAAGATATATCAAAAATTACACAGCTTGACTTACAAACAAATAAACATATAGATGAACATTCATGCAAATAAATAAACCGTTAAATAAACAATTAAACAAATAAAGAAATAACAAATATAGAGTTAAGAGATACGTTAACCAAACATGTAAGTAAGCAAACAAATTAACAAATAAACAAATAAACATACAAACGACAGGCAAACAAGCAAATAAACTAACAAGCAGACAAACAAACAAACAAACAAACAAACAAGCAGATGACTAATTAGGCAAACAACAAAAAAAAAAAAAAAAAAAACTATCATGTTAATCCGCCTCCTCAATATAACTTTCTACTTCACTGCTATTATCATCAGATCCATTATCACTCTCGCCAGATTCCTCGCTGTCCTCTGCTGATACCCCTCTTCGCATAAAAAATCTCTTGAGACGTTCTCCTGGATAGTACCCCGCTATAAGCGTACCGTCAAGCTCAGTTAGTCGGTATGTTCCTCTATCTTCCTTTTTCTCCAAAATAAGATAAGGACCATTCCACCGGTTATCCAGCTTGTGAGACCACTGCTTATCAAGTTGACTATTATATAGCAAGACCATATCACCTTTTCGGAGAGGCTCAGGACGAGATCTCATCTGCTTGTCAAACCACCGCTTGTTCGCCAATCTACTCTTTTTGAGAGTCTCTCTAGCAGCAGAAATATCCTCTTCCCTGCGCTCCAGTTGTTTAGCCCGCTGCGCCAATAACTCTTCCCGTGTCATATTCCTTTTCCATTCACCCACTGCCCAGCTAATCCCAGAGGTCTCTATAGGCACAACGCAGTCCTGTCCATAAAGCAAACGAAAGGGTGACATTCCAGTTGACCTCCGAGTAGTTATGCGGTCCGCCCAAACAACAGCTGCTAAATGCATATGCCATTTAGGTCCCAACTTAGCGAGAGCGTCGACAATAGGCTGATGACCCCGTTCAACAAGACCATTAGACTGCGGATGGTATGCGGCTACCACGACATTGTGGATTCGATATCGCTTCATCAATTGTTGAGCTAATGCTTTATTCTCGGGCCCACCATCATTGACAATCATAGCGGGTAAACCGAAGCGTGTGATCCACTCATAGATGAACTTTGCAACAGCAAGAGAATCAGCTTTAGCAAGAGCCTTTGCTTCTAACCATCCGGTAAGGTCCTCTCTCATTGCTACAATATATTGAAACCCTCCAGATCGCGGCATATGTATAACATCAAGGCCAACTTTCCTCCACAGTGCTGAATATAGAGTAGGATGTAAGGGCTCATCAAACTTGATGCTAGGGCGCTTCTGACATTGGGGGCAGGTTCGCACAAACTCTTTGACATCCTTAAACATGTGTTCCCACCAGTATCGCCGGAAGATATTGTTGAAGGTTCCTTGCTGTCCCCGATGCCCACACTCATCATGCAGAGCAACTAGAATTCGCTGCTTATCCTCCGGTCTGCAGATAACTCGCTTAGGAGGCTGCCCTTTCTTAGCACGCCTGAAGAGATGCCCCCCTTGGACTAGGAATTTAGTCGCCATTCCCTTAAACCGATGGAAATTCTTGGTATCAATAGCAGAGGGCTTTCGGAGCGTTGACAGATATTCGGCTATTTGCTGATATTTTTCGGTATAGTATTCTTTGTGCAGAAGCTCCTCCCTATGTTACCTCCTTTGGACCATCTGACATTTCCAAGGTCCCAATCAATGCATTAGAATGGATTCCGAAAAGTGCTTCAATAGGTAAGCATCCTGCATAGGCTTGATTTTGCTGAGGGGATTGAGCAGCTGAAGCAGCAGTTGATGACATTGAATTCATATTCGATTCCTTAGTTAACATCCATCGGTCGATCCAATCGCACATCGTTTCCTGCCCTGCAGTATAAGGTACTGGTACTGGTACTCCACTATCCATCTCCGCTCCTCCTGCAAATATCCGACCTTCCTTTCGACATGCTTTTCCAGCAGAGATGTATTGATTCATTTTTCCACAATCATTAGCACTATGACCTTGTTCCCCGCAGCAAAAACATCCTCGAAACCTAGGAGCAAAACTGGCTGCCGATGACTCTTGAGCTTTAGTTGATGACTGATTCTTCTGTTGACGAGCTGGCCAGGAATTTTTAGATGCAATTGAGGTGCTAGCTGCATTAGTAGGGGATTCGGTAGCTGGCTTTTTCTCCTGTATAGTTTGCTGTATTTGAAGCATATTTAAGCTTAGCTGCTTAACCATGTCGGCAAGCTCTTTGATCGTGGCCTCGGAGGAAGTAGCTGTTTGTACTGATGGTAGAAATGCTGTGGGAATAGAAGAGGTAGCAGGGGCTGAGTTTTGGCTTAAGAAAGATGGCTGATTATCTGCGATAGTAGATTCGAGACGGAGAGAAGTTTTTCGAGCTTGTGACATCTCATCACACTGTTCAACTACATACTTCACCACTTCATCCTTTACCTGTTGAAAGGTAACTTCTCGGCAACTGATTGGTCGTGCTACCTCAATCTTAAGCTTGCGACAAATTTTATTCCCCACTGCATCTTCAAAGGCTTGAAGAAATAAAATAATGACGGAGAATTTGGCTAAGGCACCATTATCCATGAGGTATGCTGCTTTTTCCGAGAATTCATGGATAAAATTTCGGTATTCGGCTGCTGTTGGATTTTTGGCACGGTACATGCGGTCGACAAGCTTGCGGAGGTAGGTTTCGGTATATGATTGCTGCCCTTCATCATCGTCTTGATACTCCTTTTTGAGTACCTTAACGAAGTTTTCCCAGGTAGTAGTCACATCCTTATATTCAGGTAGAGACCTAATATATCGAGGCTTAGGTTTATCGCAATAATCAGGCAGTCTCTCAATACGGCGTTGATCAGTCCATCGCGTGGTTAGTTGCTTCCATTCTCTTAAAAAGTCACTAATGTTAGTTCCTGAAAAATGGGGAGCTCCAACGGTACGGGGCAAGGGGAAAATTTCGAGTGGACCCAAAACATTAGAAGTAGCAGCTGCATCTAATGTAGCATTCGTCATTGCAGAGGCAGAACTTCCACCAGAGGAAGTTGGCGTAGCTCCAGATCCTGCAGTACTACTTGCTGGTAAAGTACCACTTCTGGAGGTATCGTGCTGAGAAACATTAGACATTTGGGCTGGCTGAGATGCTGAGCAAAGACAATTCTGAAAGAATAAAGAATTCTGTGGATGTAAAGGCAAGGATAAAGGCAAAGGCAAGGACGAAGATAATGAGTTAGGCAAGTAGGCAGGCTTCAAGGCAGATTTTCCACGGCGTTCTCCTCCTCGTAGCAAGGCAGCGGGTATTGGCCTAGAATTAATAGTTGACTTCCTTCTGATACCTTTCCTTCTTCGGATAGAGCTTGAGCTTTGACTCTGTTTAATTGTGCTTGCTGATCCAATTCCCGATAACCAGGTTTGCTTTTCTTTCTCGGGAAATAAAAGCTTAATTGCTGTCTTGATAGCCTCTCCAACTAGGAAACTGTTTCCGAATAGTATCCAAGCGAACGGCATCTTTCTAAAGAAGCAGAAATAACTATACCTAACTAATATTTCCACCAACAAAATGCATAGGATAAGCAAACTTACCAGAATATCATTCTCAGCCATCTTCGCTATGGCCTCTTTATATGATAATGTATAATCCAAATGCTAATAGCTGCCTAATTTAGCAAAATCAAATAAGGGGCTGAATTCCAAGGTGATACTCCCTAAACGCTCGTGAATAGAAATCCCAATAGCTGGAATATAGCAAGATCGCAGTAGCTAAGAAAGTCCAACAAACAAGTCTCCGGTCGAAGGGACCAATGTGAACAGGCAGAGTGTATACAATGATACCGCGTCTGCATGCACGAAAGGACCGGGTCTAGACTTGGTGGGCTGAGCAATAAGGTAGGCAAAACGATCAATTCATAGCATGTAATAAGCAATGCATAGCAAGTGATAGCACAGAAAGAAGAAGAGAAAAACCGCTGCCTAGACATCTCCCACTACATCCACACCTACGCCTATATATCACCGGCGTATGACTAAGCCAGACCTTGACCGTAAGCCAAGAAATGACCAAGCTCCCGCCGGCGATTTTTCTCATTATCCCACACCGTCCGCTTCGCTGCCTTCGTGAACCCGGAGTCGCCTCAGTGCCACTCTCGCGAGCCCAGCGACGCCTACGCCAACATTACACCGCTCGTTCCTATTCTTTTTCTTTTCTTTTCTCCTATTAACAATGGAACCCCAACGATCGCTCCCCCGCCTCTCCCAGTACTGCAACCGCTCTCAGCATGCCCCTCCTCACCAATGACGGATGTCGCGATGTCCGGAGAATCTGTGGAAACCGTACAACAACCCCGCACGCCCTACATGTAAGCTTCCCGCTGTTAGAAACCCTCACGCAGCCGCTCGGAGACCCCACACAGCCGCTCGGAGACCCCACATAGCCGCTCGGAGTCCCGCTGCCGCTCGGAAGTCCCGTCGCCGCCGCCGTCCCCAGTCCCCCTCAAGGTCCCGCTCACCTTCGCCCGAGGTGAAGCAGCCGAAGTCATTCCCTGGTAAGCCGAAAAAGCTCGAAAGATCCAGAACACTCGCCAGGCGAAGGATATTCACTCCCACCTCACCGACGCTGTCAAGAGATGACCAACCCTGTCGGGTTACAGACCCAAGAAGAATCGAAGGATCACCAAGTCAGCATATCATCCCGGAGCAATTCCTACCCCCAGGCATACCACAGGGCACTCACCTCCCTACACTCGCACAACCAATCTCGTACGCTCCACGTGTGAGCCTCCCGCTGTCAGAGACCCTCACGCAGCCCCTCGGAGTCCCGCCGCCGCTCGGAAGTCCCACCGCCGCTCGAAGTCCCGCCGCCGCTCGGAAGTCCCGTCGCCGCTCGGAGTCCCGCCGCCGCTCGGAAGTCCCGTCGCTGCTCGGAGTCCCGCCGCCGCTCGGAAGTCCCGTCGCTGCTCAGAGTCCGGCCGCCGTCGCCATCGCCAGCTCCGCTCAAGATCCCAAGGTGGAGCAGCCGAAAAAAGCTGTATCCATCGCCAGCTACTCCTCCAAGCCCTCTGCAAATAAGTGCAAACATCAACGGGTAGAATGACCACTTCCGAAAGTCCTACCGTCCGCATCACATGAATGAGAAAGTCAGCCCATAGCAATTCAGGAAAAAATAAGGGACACCCAAAGCACCATTGGAAGGACCGGACTAGACCCATAAAACGTACGGCAGGGAGACAGGAGCTCCCTGGAAGGAGTTAAGGTTTTGAATACTGCATTTGTTTTTCCGGCGTTCGGAATAAATCAGGTAATGTAATCTAGTACTGCTTTTGATTTTAATGCGGAATGTCTGTGTATTGGCAATAGGGAATTTTTGGTTGGGAAGGAAAAGTTTCTCTGTTAATGGTATAAACCGGCGTTTGGTTCATGATTCCCTTGATTTTGTTGTTCCTTATGATGAAATTGTTTTACCCTCGGTTACCTGTCTCTGTTTTTTCCACCTGTCTCCGTTTCTGCCACCTGTTTCTGTTTTGGATTTGGGAAGAGAGCCTCTGGAAGAAGGCAACGTACTACTAATGATTGATGCACGCGAACGTTATGAACGTTACGCCCAAGTGTTTTCTGAGGAGCAAGCAGCCAGACCACCGCCGTACCGATCCTGGGATCACAAGATCCCACTCAACGACTCTAATGCTGAAGAACCCAATATCCCGATATACAAGACTCCCCGGGAAGATGAAGCCCCGCCGAGGGGACCCAACAAGATCACGGTACCGAATCGGTACCCCCTCCCATTCATGCCAGACCTTCTGGAAAAGATCCCCGGCGGTGAACACTTCACCCGGTTGGACGTTAAGAACCCCGCATTCGAAATCAGTCAGGTGGAAAGCCTATTCGAAGATACCGTTATGCCTTTTGGACTCGTCAACGCACCGGCGAGTTTTCAGGAGGTGATGGACGAAATCCTGGCAGGATACCGTTGAGGTAGTATGACCGTGGAACAGGTCCTACAACTACCACTTGACCACAGACTAGCCGTACAGGAGACAGTCCTTCTTGGCATACCATTAATGGCCACAAGCTTAACGCCACTGCCGCCTGGCCAACTACTACATTGTTTCTTCAAGAACTACAGCGCCAGAGTGAACCGCTTATCTCCCTCATGGGCAACGTACCATTTTCATGGGGCGACGCACAGCAGCAGTCAATCGACGAACTCAAGCAAGCATTCATGTCCGAACTACGCCCATGGGATAGAACCCTGAGGACGTTCATGGGATAGAACCCTGAAGACGATCATAGAAGCCGATGCATTAGTGCTCCGCTTATGGGATAGGACCCTGAGGACGATCATGGGATAGAACCCTGAAGACGATCATAGAAGCCGATGCATTAATGCTCCGCTTATGGGATAGGACCCTGAGGACGATCATGGGATAGAACCCTGAAGACGATCATGGAAGCCGACGCATCAGTGCTCCGCCTATGGGATAGAACCCTGAGGACGATCATGGGATAGAACCCTGAAGACGATCATGGAAACCGATACATCTAGCCAAGCCCTTGCTGATACCACGGGGAGAACGGAACTAAAACGCTACACCTAGTCGACTTCCACTCACAAGCCCTTAACACAGCCGAACGGAACTGACCGACAAGTAGCTATTGGTGATCATCGACTGCTTTAAGAAGTGGTACACTTGGTCACAGGGCGTACATGTCGATGTCTATACGGATCACCATGACCTCATTAACTCCCGTCAAGCAAACTGGTACATGAAAATGTACAAGCTTGATTTTACAACCCTCTACCGGAAAGGTAGCGATAACAGGAAAGCTGATGCCATCACGGCGGACCGGCGAAGAATCCGAAGGCCTAGAGGCTCAGCTTTTAAAAGATAGACAAGTACTACCAACGGCAACCCCGTTGAGGAAGACCCAGAGGTCGCTGACCACTGGGGGGTGCACCGCACCCAGGAAATGATATCAAAGAACTTCTACCGGGATGGGTGGAGAGAAGCTGCGCAAACTTACGTCGCTAAAAGGCGAAAAGCTGACCGACATGCTCGCCGAACCCAACTAATACCAATGCCAACTGCAGTCAGATTCGTTACAGATAACCAGCGATAAAACGGTCACCAGTCCGATGCCTCACTCATCTCGCCATCCCCCAATGGAATAACTCACCAGCCGAAAATGGCTCATAGGTCACCCCTATGTGAGTGAAAAGTACACGCACGCGGCACCAACCGCACACAGGCACGCGGCACCGACCACATACAGATACGCGATACCGACCGCATATAGGCTGTAAGTCCGGAAGTAACCCGGCAGGTCAAGGGTCCAAACTGGACAATATAGCGCTGCATCCCGATAAACCAAGTGGACGGGCACTACGGCACTTGAGCGAAGTAATGCGACAGGAACTCCGGCATGCTCAAGTGAGGAGTGGGGGGCCGCACAACGGGCTGGGGCAGCAAATACTACCGGTGCTGAAGAATATGCGACGCATATCGAACTCTTGGCTGATATCCCTGGCTGGAAGAGTCACGCGGCAGCTGATGCCGTAACACACTCAAAGAAGTAGCTATGAATTTCATCGAAGAACTACTGGAGTCGGAAAGCTATAACACGGTCCTCACGGACCGCGCCACCAGGGCCCAACGATACCTACTAGCCAAAACAACCCGGACATTCACAGATGTCGCCTCAGCATTCATCAAGAACACCTGACAGCATCATGGACTACCACAGGCTATCGCATCAAATGGATGACCGCAATTCGCTTCAGCCTGCTGGAAAGAGATTAACTAGCAGCTCGATATCAGACTCTGGCTATTCACACCCTACCATCCGCAAACCGACGGATCGAACAAGCAATACAAACACTCAAGCAGTACCTACGCATCTTCCGTCATGATAGACAAAACCGTTGGGTTACTTGGCTACCACTTGCCGAGTATGCATACAACACCTCGGAAACATCAACCCACGGCTATACACCCTTCGAAAAGCCTATACGGATTCAACCCCAAAAACGAGTCAACTCCAAAGCAATACACATCTCGGATGAGCATACCTTCGCCTCACCGGCAGCCGCTGGCTAAATAGGATGACTACAGTACGCAACCAAATACACAACACCCTCAACAATAACGATAAGGGGTTAAAGCTCTTCACCGAAAATCTCGTCAATTTCAGATAGGGGACCAAGTGCTAGTTGACAGACGAAACCTGCGGGTAGTAGCTGCCAACAATAGGGCACTTACCAACAAATGTATTGGTCCTTACGAGATGAGGAGAGTCGTCAGCCGCCACGCATACGAACTTCGGTTACCGAACTCGAACTGCCTTGAGGCATGCGACTGCACAACGTCATCCACGTCAGCCTCCTCAATCCCTTCACGACCTAAGACTACAAAATAGCTTTTGACGATAATGAAGAACTCTACTATGATGTCGACTACGTCGGCAACAGTCGCAAGGTCCGGGGTCAGGCTAAATATCGAATCCGTTGGCAGGGGTACAACGAAGATGATACCTGGGAAGCCAATTGGCAACCTACAACGCTCGCTGGAATCCATAATGGAGTTCCATGAGAAGCACGCACGAAAGCCCAAAGACTCGAGTCTTTAAGAGGGCAGTGCAACTGACGCTTCAATAATGGGCGTGATTTACTGAGGCCTAGCTAGAGAAGCTACAACCTCACGTAGGTGTTATACCTTCCACGCTCTCAAGGGTTTCCCACAGGGTTTTACCTGAGAAGTGGTTTAATGGCTAACACTGAATGGAATGAGTGCAGGACACACCAGTCTTACCATCGGCCATTGTTGTATACAATGATACCAGTACTCAACGCATAGGGTACGCCGACACTCTTAGCCAATAAAACACACTGACCCAACCGAATAGAATATTTCGGATCGGTTTAGAAGCTCTTCGGGGCGAAGGAGCTCTAAAACGGGGGGTGATGTTACGACTAAGGTAAGACTTACGGGAAAGGACCCGGAAGCACTGCCAGTATCCAATAAGCCGTATGCTGAAGATGTAGCTGATCACTACTAGGCAACGCATGGAAACACTTGAGGCCCGAGACACGGCAGTCGCCTAAGGAAGTGTGTGTCAACAGAAGTCATATAGACTAATAACTGCACATGGCTTACAAACTAATATGCGTACATGCATTAGTCGCTGCTACCGCTACTCCTAATGCACGTTTCTACTATATCTCCTAAACTACCTATCTTATCTATATTCATCATGTCATTGTCATATCATGTTGATGGCCGGGAAGTCTATATAAACGGGCCGAATAGATAGCTAGAAGAATCAAGACACTAGCGGTGTCCTAAGTTGAACTCTCACTTAATGCTCTCGCATAACGTCTTGCCGTCCGCTTCGCTGCCTTCGTGAACCCGGAGTCGCCTCAGTGCCACTCTCGCGAGCCCAGCGACGCCTACGCCAACAGCCATGAAAAAGCCCAACTTTCGCTGCCTAACCCTACCCTTTGGCTATGTAGAGTCCCCAACGAGCCCAATCATATTAACAGCGTGCTCAACGACATGCACCAGGTTACGTGCGTCCCCAACAAGCCCAATCATGTCAACAGCGTCCCCAACGAGCCCAATCATGTCAATAGCATGCTTAACGACATCTACTAGGTTATGTGTCCCTAACGAGCCCAGTCATGTCAACAGCGTGCTCAATGACATCTACTAGATTACATGCATTACCAACGAGACTCACCAGGTGACCTGCGTTATCAACGAGACGCACCAGGTGGCCAACGTTATGAAGAGGCCCATTAGGTCACCTGCATTACCAACGAGGCCTATTGGGTCAACTGCGTCCCTAAGGAGTCATTCAGTAGAGTGCGCCCTGCGCGTTGGGGACGCAGTAGCACGATCTCATGGGTTTGTGACGTGCTGAGCTGGAGTAGCGTGTTGTGGAGTCGAGTTTGTGCCCCAGCGCCCCAGCGTTGTGGCGCTCATGGCACTGAGGGCGCAAACTTCCTTTCTTCCTGATGAAGTAGGATCTGCTATACTTATAAGTTGAGCCCATTTTGCCACATCTCACGCCATTAAGTGGAACCTGCTATACCTGTCAAGAGAACTCATTCTGTAGTATATCATACTGTTGTAAATAGCTCTGCCATACTTGTTGAGTTAACATCATGTTGCAGGGTCTGCCATACCTATTAATAGAGCTCATTCTTCAGTATATCATGCGTTGTAAAGAGAGGCTTCCATTCTATCAAATTCAGTTCATGTTGCTATATCGTTTGTTATTAAGACTCGAGAGGAGCCTGTCCTACCTATGAATGGAGCTGATTCTACAGCATATTGTACACTATTGAGACAGGATGTATACTTGTCAAATTTAGCTCAATCTGACTCATCACATACTGCCTCGTGGGACCTACTATACCTATCAATAGACCTTATTCTGTAGCTCATCACGCCGGTAAAAGGGCCTACTATACCTGTTAAAAGACCTTGGTCTCTATCACATTATGCTGTCGAGAGGGGTCTGCCATACTTATTAATAGAGCTCATTCTGCAGCATATACTGCGTCGTAGAAAGAGGCTACTATACTGTTAAATCTACCTTATATTACTATATCATGCGCCATCAAGAGGGGCTACCATCCGTACCAAATTTAGCTCATATTGCCATATCTTGTATGATTGTAGCATACCTGTTAAAGCTATTAAGTTGAGCTCATGTTGCTATATCGTGTACTATCGAGGAGGCCTGCCATTCTTGTTGTTAGAGCTTACTTTACTATATCTTATATGTTGGTAAAACATATCAAAATAAGCAGAGTCTTTTTGGTAAATGCTTGTATTCATGAAGGGAATGAAAGGCAAGCTTGTTAAGTCTAATCTATTAAGAAGAGGCAGAAATGCCTAGCTTATATATACAGAAAGTGAGATATAACATGACTTCAAAACTATAATAGAAAAGAAAATATAATCCAACCAAGAGGTGTATGAGTTAATACTAATAATAACCGAAACACTATAAGAGCTAGACATGTTTTATATGTATGAAATAATCAAGTGAAACAAGTGATAAGAGAGTAAATTACTATTTAAGAAAACTGCAATGTAAATATAATAGATATATCATTCTAATACTCTCTCTTAGATATTACAGCCAAGTTGTTGAGAAAAACGATTTTACTTCACGAGTTTCAAAGCCTTTATACAGAGGTCAGTGGGATTAGTATCAGTAGGGAAGTAGTTGAGTATAAAGTCTCTAGCTACTAAGTGTTCATGAGTGATATGATAGTAAACATCAATGTGCTTTATTCTTTGGTAATGCATGAGATTGTTATATATATTGATGGTAGTGATAGAATCAGTCCAAAGGTGTATAGGTATCTTGAATTGAAGTTCTTCAAAACTATATTTATACTACATAGCTTGTCATATAGCAAGTGAGATAGTGATATATTCTGATTCTATAGTGGATACTGAGATACAGTTTTATTTAACTGATCTCTAGGAAATAAGGCAGTCTCTAAGTGTAAACGTATATCCTAAACAGGAGGGACCAGTATCCAAACAAGAAGCATAAGATGCATCAGTATAACCAGTAAGAACTAGAGATTTTTTATATAGATAGATGAGTTTCTATTGATAAGTTCTAGATAAGTATTATAGTATGCATTTGACAGCTTTATGATAAAACTTTAGAAATCATGAAGAGAACTGAGAGAGGAAGGAGATAGTATACACAAGGTCAAGTCTGGTTCCAATGACTAAATATATTAGCGAGTCAATGATCTGCTGCTATAAGGTTGTATTGATAGGTTTATCATCTTTAGTAGCTTTTTGAAGCTTTAATTTTGGATCCATAGGGGTAGTAGTGACTAGCCGATAGGATTTTATACTGAAATGCTTAATTATTTATTTGATGTACTGTGACTGACTGAGAGTAATACTCTTTCTATTTTATTGAATTTTGATTTCTAGTAACTATTGGAGTTGTCCCTTTACTATTACCATGAAGTGCTTCTAAAGATGCTCAATTAAGAGATCTAAATTAGCTTGCATACTACTGATAGTACGGTCATTAATGTATACTATAAGGATTGTCTTGCAATTAGCATTCAAGAAAACAAAGATCATCAGCAAAAAATAGGTTACGTTACAACATAGCACCTAGCACTACAATGTACAGTTTATACCCTGAGCACCCTAAGCGCCCTATACATTCCTGACCTCATCGCTTCTTAATAGTCACACCCTACGCTTTCTGGTCTTCTGACTTTATTATTCCTTTGACACTCTCGTGCCCTATAAAATTGGTTTTTTACCTTGATACACTCTTGGTATTACAAAATCTAGTTTTCTGCCCTTAGCATATATAACATAAGTAATTCTGCTGCTGGTACTGCAACGTGCTCAAATTCTCCATTATGCTCACAACACAAGTAATCCTGCTGCCGGCATCGTAATGTGTTCAATATGCTCAAAATATCCTTCATTTCATGTGCACACTTAACATGCTTTTTTTATTTTTTGTATTTAAATACTTATATACTGCCTGATAGGCTATAGTGAGGGTCTTTATTAACAAAAGAACAAACACTAACAAAACTAATATAACTATCAACCTAAATACATGTGGTTCCCATATACTTCTTCATAATGTAGGTAGTATCTAGTATAATCCCCGACTTCCATCCTCTCTTCGACTTATACCAGATCGACTTATATCTCCATTTACTAATCCTCACCTTCTCGATATCCATCTCTCTTACCAAATAAATCACCACCAAAAACGAAACACTTGCTGGAAGAGTATAGAGTGTGGAAGCAGAGGTGGTCGGGGGGGAGGAGTACGTGAAAAGGCCTCTGAAAGAGAGAGAGCAAGAGAGAGATCCATTAGGCATGATGATAGAAATGTTGGGAGAGTAGGGGAGAGAAGTAGAGTTATATGACATAGAAAGTAGTTAGTTAAGACATCGCCATAGCCCGTAGGGTGGCAAGCAATCAATAATATAAAAAAAAAAAAAAAATTACTACCAAACTAGTTTTCTTGCCATCCTCCTCTAGGACATTCCTCTTCCTTAGTCAGTGAATCCCCTTTATCCTCCCTAGCTCTTTATTCGCGGCTTCCAACTACTATCTGACCTTTCCTAGGTCCTTCTTCAATGCGATACCATGTATCACGATGCTGGCTTCAATCCCCTTAGTATTGGCATCGAGTGTGGTTGGTGGAGAGGTAGTAGTAGTGGGGCCCTTCCGAGCGTTTTCTCAGTGGCACCGATAAGCTTCTTCTTAGGTTAGAAGCTTAGCTCTTCCTTTTGGGCTGTTGGAGGGTTTTAGTGGCAGGGTGGGAGTTTTTGATGGTGGTGCTGACGTCGATGCTTGCAGTCGTGACGATAGTATCAGTATTAGTAGTGCTCCCATAGGCGATATGATCTTTTTAGCCTCCTCATCACTGAGTCGGTACTTGATCTCGTACGTCCGGTTGAGAGTTGGAGCCTTCTCCTTTCTTTTCTTCATGCTGGGGTCGGCTAGTATCTAGGGCGGTAGTGCTAGTGGTGGTAGTGTCGGACTCACTGGCTCTATGTGAACCGCCACCCAATCCCTTGCTTGGGTACTAGAAATATTCTCCTTGCCAGTGAGGTTTCTCGTCGTCTACATCCCTGCAGAAAGAATGGAACTCCCGCTTTTCGGCATCTACACACACAAAGTATAGGAATGCTTCCTTTTCCAGTCCTTTATTATTCTTGTCTAGGAATACCATGATGTCACTCTCGATGGCACTAAGCCTCATGGTCTTGGTGCGACAGAGGTAGGGTGATATGCTTGCAATGGTAGTGGTGAGCTGACGGATCTTCAAGATTTCACCCCATAGGAGAAATTTGTACTGTCGGGTATTTGAGAATAAGAATTAGATCAAAAAACTTAGCTTACTGAATGCTTTCGATATATGTAGATTTTAGTAGAGGGGACATTGTGGTTGTGGAGTCACTTCCAAATACTCATACTGAGGTGGTTGTTGTCAGTGGCGCTCAACATACTCAACATGCTTAATGTGCCCAATATATCCTACATCTCATGTGCACACACTCAATATACTTACTATACTTAATATACCTACATCTCATAAGCGTACGCAACCTGCCCAATAATGTGTTATACAACTCATATATTATATATCTCATATGCGCATACTCAACATACGTAATGTGCCCAATATGCCCTCCATCTCATATGAGCATTCAATGTACTCAACATGCTTAACATGCTTACTATGCTTAGTGCCATTGTACTTCCAAAGTGTACTACCATTGTACTGTGAAAGTGCATTACCATTACATCTCATCGTACCAAGAAACCATCGAGTAGCTATAACTCCATGGTTTCTTAGTACAGATGCTATATATTTTATGCTACAGCTACTCCATAGTTTCTTGGCATAGCCACTCCATAGCCTATAGGGCAGTAAGTGATAAATGATATAAAAAAAAAAAAAAAAAAAAAAAATACTTGTCACTATAGCCAGTGGGACGGCAAGCAAGTAATGATATAAAAAAAAAAAAAAAAAAAAATCACTATACTCATGTATACGCAATATATTCAACATTTTGTATGCAAACAATATATTTAACATTTTGTATGCATGCTTAATATGCTCAATATGCTCGATATGCTTAATATGTCCTACATCTCTTATGCATACTCAACATGCTCAATATGTTCAATGTGTTCTACAATTTCATATCTCATGCATATACCTAAGATGGTCCATTAACTCGAATATCTAAACTACCCTAGTTAGTATATTACGGAATTGGGATTAAGTTTATAGTATTGAAAAGAGGCAGAGTCTGCTACGTACTAGCTCATTTCCAGGTTACTTAGGCTCTCTATTAGGTTATTGAATTGAGTACTGGTGAGGTCGCTTGGGCCCCGTTGGGTCTCGTATAGGTTGCTAAATTTGATACTAATGAGGTTACTTAGGCTATTTCAGCTTAAGCTTCCAAGCGAGTCCTTTAAGTTACTGAATTGAATGCTAGTGAGATTACTTGAGCCCCCATTGGGTCTTGGATAGGTTGCTAAATTCGGTACTGATAAGATCACTCAGGCCATTTCAGCTGCCTGCTGTAATCCTATGGGCCAGCTAGAATAGCTTCCAATAGTAACCAAACTACCATAGTAGGATGATACAACTAGACTAGGCATAGCATGAGTTGCTGATCAATCTAGTTCCAGCTAGCATATTGACACTATGAGAATTGTCCCTACTTGTATATTGAATTTAGGGGTCAATTTAGGGGTCAATTTAGAAGTCAATTTTGGAGTCAATTCAGGAGTCAATTCAAGAATCTATTCAGGAGTCAATTTTTATGGAAAGTGCTTCTTCGTCCTTCTTCGTCCTTCATTGTCCTTATTTGTGGTTCTTCGTCCTTCTTCATCCTTCTTTCTGCTTTGTCACCCTTCTTTGTGCTTCTTCATACTTCTTCATCCTTCTTCGTCCTTTATATAATCTACTCATATATTGCACAACTTACTCATATATGTTAATAGATCTTACTTGACAGAATGAAATGCTGCCCAATGAGCTCTATTAACTAGTATGGTAGGACTCTTTCAATATCGCAAGATATGTGAATGTAAGCTTAACTTCACAGGTACTGCAGGGCCTGATATGAGATGTAGCAACATGAGCTGAATTTACAGGTATGGGGGGTCCAGTTCAGAGTCGCGAGATTTATAAGCAGGAGCTCAAACTGACATTGACATATACTATAGGGCCCTTTTAACAGCACGAGAATGGCAGGAAGAGTTTCATTTCATAGGTATAGTAGGCCTTCATCTATAGCATGATATATAGCAGTATAAGATTAACACGAGACTATAGGGCCCTTCCACCAACACAAGATGTTGCAAAATCAGCTCAATTTATAGGTATGGTGGGTCCCTGTTAACATCAAGATGTGTAAACATAAGCTGAATCTGACATGTACTGTAGGGCCAAATTGATAATATGAGAAAGGTAGAGGGAGGTCAATAGCACAGGTATAGCAGGTCCCTCTCAATATTATAGGATATATAGGTATGGCAATGAGAGCTCAGTACACAGGTATGGCAGGTCCCTTTCAATATCATGAGATATGTGAAGATGAACTGAATCTGACATGTACCGTAGAGCCCTTTGGACGGCATAAGAATGGCATGATGAGTACAATTTTATATATGTGGTAAGTCCCTTTCAATATTACAGGATGTGTGAATGTGAGCTGAATCTGATACGTACTATAGGGCTCAATCGACATCACTACAATGGCAGAATGAGGTTAATGTCATAGATATATCGGGTCTTTTTTAACATTATAAGATGCATGGATATGAGCTCAATCTGTCAGCTACTAGTACTGTGAGGCTCTTCTAACAGTATGAGAATGAGCGAATAAGTTGAATTTAGTAGGTATGACAGCCATTCCTCTGTGGCACTTAATGTGATATAAAAGGCTCAATCTATAGGAATGCGGTGGAGCAGTATGGCATAGAGTGTTGATGAAAAGATATAACGATACGGTAGAGTGGTGGGGTATGGAGGATTGTAAAAGGGCGCCTATATATATCATAATAGCTAGGAATGTATAAATAATTCAATATATACTAAATTGAGAACACATGAGGATATGTAAACAGAGTTGATAATATAGTACTACCATCACAGTGCACCCCCAACGAGGTTCTAGAGGAAAGTGCGTCCCCAATGAGCCCAATCATATCAATAGCATGCTCAAGGACATCCATCAGGCTACATACATCCCTAATAAGCTCAATTATGTCAACAGCGTACTCAATGATATCTACTAGGTTACATGCATTATCAATAAGATGCACCAGGTGACGAACATTATAAAGAGGCCTATTAGGTCACCTGCATTACCAATGAGGCCTATTGGGTCAATTACATCCTTAAAGAGTCCTTTAGTAGAGTGCATCCTGTGTATTGGGGATGCAATAGTATGATCTTATGGGTTTGTGACGTACTGAGCCAGAGTAGTATATTGTGGAGTCGAGTTTGTGCCCCAGTACCCTAGCATTGTAGTACTCATAGCACTAAGGGCGTAAACTTTCTTTCTTCCTGATGGAGGACCTTGAGTAGGAATGGCGATGGTAATGGTAATGGAACTCTGAGTAGCAGTAGGGTTCTAGGCAGCAGCGAGACTCTAAGCAGCGGGACTGTAATTAATGGTGGGACTTCCAAGTGGCGATGGAACTACAAGTGGTAGCGGGAGGGTCTCTGAGTAGCAGCAGGACTTCTGAGTGACAGCACCAGTCTGAGTGGCAGTAGGTCACTAAGTAGTAGCAGGAATTCTACTCCTCGATTCTGAGTAGAACTATATATATGATTCGCAGTGGTTGGTCAACTTCAGACATCATGACATCTATCATCAGTGAGGAGGAGCTGGGCAGTTGAAGTATGGGAAGAGGTGGGGGAGTAACCATTGAAATTTCGGTAGTATCTCTACTAAGTCTTTATGGATCCATCCAGGTAATGGAAGATCATCCTGTTCTTAGTACTATCACTTTCAATATTACATACCTCAGAATACTCTTCGATAGAGAAGAAGTTTTACAGTTTATTATGGTTTCCTTTAGATACCTTAGGAGGTGCAATAGCTATCAGATTCGTTTCTGGGACTGACATTAGTAGCGTCAGCAGTGATGAGATTCTGAGCAGTGATGGGACTCCAAATAGTAGTAAGACTCTGAATGGCAGAGGGACTCTGAATGGCGGTGGGACTTTGAACAGTGACAAGACTCCGAACAGCTATATGAGGGTTTTCAACCACGATTATTCGGTAGTAGCAGTTGGCTCTACTGCTGCTACAGAATAGTAGTGACTTACTAGGTTATGGCATTCATATAAGCAATTAATGTAGTGAGTTGAGTCCCCAATTTCTGTAACATTGTAGTTTTCAAGTTCTCAATTCTACCATTTTTAGGGTAGGCTTCTGGCTCAAATCAATCTGACAGAGTTGGTTATTTGATAATTTAGGCTATTCATCTGACATCAATCTGATGGGGCTGATCATAATTTGAGCCGGTTATCTGGTGATTTAATCTGATAAGTCTGATCATCTGACATTATGACATCTCTTTTAAGGCATCTCTGGACTTCTGGAGAGCATGCTGGCAGCAGTTGGAGTGCTGAAAGAGGTGAGGGAGGGATTGCTGGAGCTCTATTGGTAATAGGTATCAGAAAAGAAAAAAATAAAGGTACGAGTAGTATAATATTAGTGTAGGCGTTACTGGGCTTGTGAGAGTGACTCTTACAGTGACTTCAGGTTCACAAAGGCAGTGAAGTGGATGATAAAAGGTTACATAAGAGTGTTAAATGAGAGTTCAACTTAGAACACTACTTGTATCTTAATTTTCTTCTGACTAACTGTTCAGCTCATTTATATACACTTCTGACTATTATACATGACTAGTTAATTGATAGTAACATAACGATAAATATGCTAAGGCATATAGGCAGAGAAACGTAATAGTAGAAAAGGTGTACACATAAGAGAAGTATGTATTAAGAAGGTCTGCAGTAGCTGGAAAGGCATGAATATAATGGAGGCATATGTTAGGAAGGTCTGTGGTATGCGAAAAGGTGTGAACATAATAGAGGCATGTGTTAGAAAGGTCTGCAGTAGCCGAAACGGCATGAATGTAATAGAAACATGCATCAGGAAAGTCTGTGATTTATATGTACATATTGGCAGACCATGTACAACTTTAACACACCCTTTAGTAGGCAACTGCTATTTACCAGTAGACATTGCCTAGTAGTGATCAGTCACATCTTTAGCATACGTCTCTGGTGGTTCTTCTGGAACCGACTCTATAAGTCTTACCTTAGCCATAACAAACTGCACAAGTATGGCAGATCCTCTTGATAGCACGATATACTATAGAATAAGATCTCTAACAAGTATGTTAGACCCTACTTAAGGGCATGAAATATGAAATATAAGTTGTATTTGACAGGTATAGTAGATCTCATTGGTAGAATAAGATATAGCTACATTTATATGAAAGAGCTAGAGTGGTACAGTGATAGATGATAGCATGGCATGGTGAAGTAATGAACTGGTACCAGTATATAAATCACAATAGCTGGAAATATATAATCAGTTGTTTATATAATATGGCACAGCATGAATAGTATTACTTGTATATAGGTCCCAATACCGCCTATGAAAGTAGGTACACCTAAGTTCTCAGAGGTATCATCAATTATTCTCTCCGTAGGGTAAGTTAATTGCTTGCATTGGAGGAAATAGGGTATGATAAATAGTTTTATTTTATGTTGAGTATGGTATACAAGTTTTTCAATCTACCGGATGTTCTAGGTACTTAACGTAAATCAGTGCACTTAGGGTGAGATAGTTCTACTAGGTGGGAAAAATTTTTTTACTAATATTTATGCAAGAAGCTATCATATATATAATATGAACTATTTACAAGTATCGATAATCTATCTTTGACAATATAAAACAAACAATCATCTCTCTACAAACTACTAAAATAGATTAGAAATAGATAGTATCATACTTAGGTTAGAAACCAAGTTCAAGCAAGCAATAGACTAAGAGAAGTATTCTTAGGACAGAAGGCAATAATAATCAATGTGCAGTATAGAGACAAGGAGGATCCACCTTACCTCCACTACCAGAATCTGAATTAGGAGACTCAAGTAGATAATGTATATCCAGTTTTATAGGAGTAGGACTCCCTCCACTCCCACTAAGAAGTCCAAAAAAAATCTGTAGTAGGAGGTAGCCCCTATAGTTCCGACTCTAAGGAAGAAGAGAAAGAGAAAAAGAGGAAGAAAAAGAGGAAGGGAAAAAAGAAAACTATATCAGAATTGATAGAGGAATTTTTTATATGATTCCTTAAAGCAATGCCTAAGCAGAAGGAGACCTCAGAAGCTTCAAAACCATAACCCTATAAGAGAGACCTTGAGGACCTAGAGTAGTTCTTACAACAGTTAGAAAATGTATGGGTATTGGAGAAACAAAAGTATAAGAAGAATATCACTAAGATCTGATATGCTGTAAACCTTCTCTAGCATAATACCACTAACAAGCATAGAGATCCTATGAAATAGTACGAATCCTACTACCTAAAAATTGATATCAATGCAGCTCACTGACTTCTTATATAATAAAATACCAACCTTGACCAAAATAGTCTCAAGAGACTATATTCTATAAAGCTCTCTACTTCTCTTTTATAATATAAGTAGAGAGAGAACAGGCCATCAACTAATAGTCTGAGTTGAAGTATACTAACTTAATTAAATAACTTTCTTAACTCTCTTATGAACCTCATATAGTGAACTAGATATAATGAGGAAAATTATAAAGGATAAAATAGTATATGAATTAAATAAGGAAGTTGGACTTACATAAGTATAAACTACTCAGAAACTATATAGTCTAGGTAAGCAAATGGGCTTTCTCTAGGATATTATATATAATCTAGAGAGATTCAAGTTCCTTACTTAGTCTAAGAAACAGTCTAAGAATAAGAAGACTGAGAAGTTAAAAAACTCCTCTAACTATAAGTACAAAGGAAAGAGGAAATAAGAAAACAAGAATTCAGACTTTAAGTCTAAGAATACTGAATTCAAAGGTATCCCTAGTGAGATTATTCCAGAGTAACAAAAAGCAGACACCTATCTTAGTTATAGTAAGGGTACTTATAAGCCATATAAGTTATTGGAAGGAGAAGCCAGTTACCAAGAGAGTAACAATTAAGTAGAAGAAAGAAAGGAAGGAGTAGAACTCTAAAAGAGATAAGAAGAAGGAGAAAGTGAAAATCTCTACAGTTTCTAGTCTAGAGTCACATAAATATAGTAGAAGAATTATTGAGTTGATAGAAAGTAGTAAAAGGGAATATAAGCTACTAATAGTAAGAAGTCAATAAGACTCAAAGGAAAAAATAGTCAAGTATTTTCTATATGATATTTAATTATATCAATATATACTTATTGTACTACTAGAAGGTTGCAAGTGAATTTATAGAGACTATTCCATTGGATAAAAGAATCTCTACAAATATTAATCAATGTACCCTCATACTTTACATATAAGATTATTTGTAGTATAAAAACTACTATTAGAAGTTTCAGCCTATTCAACCAATGAGATCCAACAAAATTCAATATTAGCTAAGAATGGCTTCATTAGCTGAAACATGTAGGCATGTTCTAATTATGATTATATTCTTATGAATTTATCTTGCTTAGACCTACTATTCTTCTCAACCCTACTGCTCCTATTACACCAACTTACTATTATCATATTTGTACCTACTGGGTAGGTAGTACTAGTCTGAAAAGCTAGTATCATTGTCCAAAATAAAGAGACAATGCACTAAAATCAATACTGCTAAACTAGTATACTCAGTATAATTCATCATCTAGTTAATTGTCAAAGTCAAATCATAGGAAAATTCCTGGCCAATTATCATTAGATTATAAAGCCACAGAACTAATCTTCAATAAAGAATTTATCTAAAGTTCTAACATTCTCATTAAGAAGCATGTAAAACCAATCGTGGTTGAAAATGCAAGTAAGCAACTAATTACAGAGGCAGGAGTGTACTATATTAAGCCAGTAGAGCTAGTAATAGAAAATTACTCTGAGGCTCTAGTATATAAAGTTAGGCAAATCGAGGATAGAGTAGATGGATACCTTCTAATCTCCTAGCTCAATAAGCATAAACTCATATATAAACTAGAAGAAAAGAACTATAAAATAGTGGAGTAGCTTATTGTCAGCAGCATTGCCTCCCCAAATTGTTCTAGACAAGTATTGTCAATAATATTATCCTAAAGAAGGAAATATTAGATGACTCTGATGTATGTGTAGCTAGTTTAGTCTGGTATACTAAGAATAGAGAAGATGTTAAAGGACTTCTCTCTGCAGTTTACCACAAGTAGGCTCATCTCTGTAGTTAAGAGCAGAGTAATCAATTACTAGCTTAGTGCCAGTTTGACTATACTATCAAATTAGTTCCTGAAGCAGAAGCCTCATGGAGACCACTATATCTATTTTCTGAAAATAAACTCCGAGTCTTAAAAGAATAGCTTGACAAGTAAAAAAGTAGTAGGGAAAATTATAAAGTTCTAATCATTAGTAGGAGCACCTATCCTATTAGTCTAAAAATCTGATAGTACCTATCGAGTCTGTACAGATTACCATACACTTAATAAAGTGACTATCAAGAACCGATATCCTCTACCTCTTATGATGAAACTTCGAGAACATCTAAATAAGACTAAAATATTTATAAAGTTAGATCTAAAGAATAGTTATAACCTAGTACGTATGGCCAAAGAAGATAAAGAGAAAACTATATTCCATATCCGGTTCTAATTATACTATTGGCAAGTCATGCTCTTTAGACTTTGTAACACTCTGCCACTTTTTAAGCTATGATAGATAATATATTCTATGACCTTCTTGATAATGAAGTTGTAATATATTTGGATGATATCCTAATATATTCAGAAAATAATAAGAAGTATGAACGTCTAGTAAAAGAGGTACTAGCAAGGCTCAATAAGGCTAGTTTGGAAGTGAAACTAAGAAAGAGTTCTTTCTATCAGCAAGTAGTAGAATTCTTAGATTATAAGATTTCTCTAGAAGGAATCCAAATAACTGAGAAAAAGGTAGAGGAAGTTAAGAATTGAGTAACCCCTCACTGAGTTAAAGATGTATAAGAATTCCTAGATTTTACTAATTTTTATAGAAGGTTTATTGAAGAGTTCTAACAAAATCACATACCTTTTTAATAGAATTAACTAAGAAAAACCTACCTTGGAAATAAACTTAAGTAAGACAATAAGCCTTTGATGAAATTAAGAAAAGGTTTACAACTGTACCAATTCTAATATACTTCTAAGTGGAGAAGGAGACTATTATCGAAACTGATACTAGTAACTATGCTATAGAAGTAGTCTTATCTCAGCTTCAACCTAATGGCAAATTACATCTATATACTTTTATATCATAAAAATTCTTACCAGCAGATATTAATTATGATATCTATAATAAAGAAATGGTAGCTATCATTAAAGCCTTTAAAGAGTAGGAACCACTACTCAAGTTCTGTCAATAATAAATACTCATTTGGATAAACCACAAACACTTTAAGTACTTTAGTACTATAAAAACTTTGACTTGAAGACAAGTAAGATAGGCTAAGTTCCTAGTAGAATTTGATTTTATAGTAAGGCATAGATCTGGAGAGAAAAAATGGGAAGCCAGATACATTGAGTAGGTATTAGTATCACTACTTTGAGGAAGAGAGTAAAGATTGTTTAAGCCTGAACAATTAAGGTTAGCTGCAACAAAGGTAGTGAAGTTAAGAGATACCTTCTGAGATGACTTATATACTGCTAGAAAAAGTTCCATAGATTGAGTAAAAACCTAATAAGCAGTTAAGAAAGAGAGTCAACTAGTGGATAAGACCTTCATAGTTAAACACAATCTCCTTCTTTAGAAACACTATTAGTTCATACTAGACAATAAGGAAATTAAAAACAGAATTCTTTGAGATAACTATGATAGTAAAATCCTTAGACATTTTGGTATTTATAAGACTTTAGACTGAATTAAGGCTAACTATCACTAAGTTAACATCAAGTAAGATGTATAGGATTATATATACTCTTATAATATATACCAAAAGGGACAAACCAAACAGATCCCAAAAATACAGACTTTTAGAACTATTAGAAGTACCTTACCATCTCTGGTCATCAATGTTGATAGATTGGATTACCGAACTTTCTAAGTCTAATAGCTATACTATCATTTGAGTAATTGTTAACCAATTTACTAAAATAGCACATTTTATCCCTCTACCTACTAACACTACTGCTAAAGACCTTACTTAAGCCTTTCTAAGATTTGATTGGAAGTATTATAGACTTCCAGAAGATATCATCTCAGACTGAGACTCAAAAGTAACCTTATATTTCTGGCAAGTACTAATGGATCTATTAGGTATTACAAAAAAGCTATTGCCTACCTTCTACTCTAAAACTAATGGGCAAATAGAGTGAATAAATGAAACTCTTGAATAATATCTATAATACTATTATTCTTTAAAAGTAGAACAATTGGGAAGATCTTTTGCCTATAGTAAAGTTTGCATATAACTTCTTCTCCTCTGAAACAACAAGTATATCTCCTTTCAAAGTTAACTTTAGGTTTGAATCTTACTAGTACTAGGAACTATTATTAAAGGTCAAATTTCAGAACTCTACTAGTGAATTTCTAGAGAAAGTCTAGAAAGGAACCTAGAAATGACTTGGTAAGAATATTCTAAAAGCTAAAATTAAGATAACTTAATAGTCTAATACTAACAGACTTAAACAACCAAGCCTCAAAGTAAGAGATCTCGTCATAGTTAGTAAGTAGAACATGCAATCCCCCTGAGCTTCTAAGAAACTCACTTACTGAAAAGCTGGACCTTTCAAAATTACCAAAGTAATAGAAACTCGAGTATAGAAACTAGAGTTATCTTTAACTATGAAAGTATATGCAGTTGTCCATATGAGCTTATTGGAACCCTATTAGTAAAGTCTAGATTTAACTTAACATATTCTGCCACACCTCCTAGAAGAAATCAAGAGTGAAGTCAATTGGGTAGTTTGAGATATTATTAAAAG
>WHUZ01000145.1:0-85754 GCA_015179045.1 Kalaharituber pfeilii | reverse complement strand
TTTTACCACCAAGCATACCAAAATATGCCAAATACCACATAGCGCATAATATGCATTTATCTCCTGTCCAAATACTTATTTTTCTGTCATGCGCTATAGAGTATTTGGCGAAAACTAGCATATTTTCGTATACTTGGCAGTAAAGAATAGGGTGTAAAAGTCCAAATTCATTATGTCAGCTGTCTAAATTTTATCATATCAGCTGTCCAAATACTTTCTTACATAATCAATTTGGATACCCTATCATGAAATTGGGACTGTCTTATAGCTATTACCAGCCAAGCATATGAAAATATGCTAGTTCCTGCTGAATACTGTATGGTGTATAAATATGTATTTGTCCCCTGTCCAAATACTTATTTTTCTATCTAATAGCGACCGATACAAGTACTATTTCACTTGGCCTTGGCAAACTGGGGCTGGCTCCTTTTTTTTTTTTTTTTTTTTTTTTTTTCATGTGACCCCACTTGTAGCTATTCGCCATGGCAGAGCAGGGGCTGGCTCCTTACTTGACAGATGTGCAGTAAGCCCTAGCTAAAAAGACTGCTGCAATGGCTGCGAAAATAGCAGCTAAAATAGCAGTCGAAATGGCAGTCGAAATAGCAGCTAAAATATATGCTGAAAAGGCTGCTAAACTGGTAGCTGAAATGGCTACCGAAATAGCAGCTGAAATGACTACTGAAATGTGTGCTGAAAAGGCTGCTGAAATGGCAGCCGAAATGGCTATCGATGAAATAAATACTGAAAAGGATGCTAAAATGGCTGCTGAAATGAGTATTGAAATGTATGCTAAACAGGCTACTGAAAAGGCTACTGTATTAACTTACGTAAAAGCAAGAAAACAAACGCATGCTAGTTCGGTCTTGGCAAAATTCGCAGCACCAGTGCGCATGTATTATGCATGGGCATGTAATGATCTGTAATGCTAACCTCAATACTACGGAGATTTGTAGAGAAGCTGGAGATTAGTTGTACTTAGTAATACCAAGATTGCATGAATAGCACACTAGTGTGATTAATGGCGCCTGAGTCCTGCTAAGACTGAACTAGCACGTGTTTGTTTTCTTGCTCTTATATGAGTTAATATAGTATTGAATCTGCCGACTATTTGCTGTTACGTAAAATGACCCATTTTTTATATGTGCAATAAGGGTATTTTCAACATGTTTACTATACGTAACATAACCTATTTTCTACATGTACTACGAGGGCATTTTTGATGTATTTGCTATATGCAAAATGTTCTATTTTCTACATGGGCTACCCAGTGCTTAATGGCCCACACATTGGTTAACTATGCAGCGACTGCTATGTGTACTATTTTAATACTACTGGTGGTTTACTTGATCTTGGCAAACTGGTTACTTGACAGATATGCGATGAGCTATTTTTAATATATGCAAAATGGTCTATTTCCCATATGTGCAACGAGCCCATTTGTGATGTATTTAATGGGCACAGAATAGTCTATTTTCTATAGGCATGATGAGAGTATTAGTAATATATTTACCATAGGCACAATGGTCTCCATTGGCGATGTAGTTATAATTGGTCTTATTCTCTCAATCTCAGTATTTCGGCAAGTGAGAAATGATATTAAAAAAAAAAAAAAAAAAAAAAAAATCTCAGTATTTACTACTTGAACTCTCTCAAACATCTCTTTTCCTTTTGCCTCAGACATATTCCACCAGAACTATTAGGCACTGCACACAAATCATTAAGGTGCTAATAATGTGAATGTTCAGGCACTATACACAGAAGTGAATAGTCTGGTAACAAGTAAAAAGGAGATTGAACAAGTAACAAGCAAGTGAAACTATGAAGATAAGGTGTTCTGGGGACAAGTTTTGGTAGGCAAGTTCAGTGTGAGTCCAGCCAGTTCAGAGGGCAAGGTTGATGCTCGAGTCAGGACAGTGAAAGGGCGAACCCTAAGTGAGAAAGGAGAAGCCTATGCCATGGACTTGGTATGAGACTAGTATATGCCTGCTTTAAAGGTGCACTGCTAATATATGCTGCCATTGTGTGCACTGCTACTATACCATTACGCTGCGCTCCTTTCCACTTCGTAGTCTAGGCCCTTCAAGCAATAAAACATATACTCTCCTGACCATACTCTTTCCTTTACAAGCAGCATTCTACTTAAACTTGTGAGCACTGCGTGGCCCGCCTGACTCCATCTGCGACTTAGCACTGGCTAATGGCCCGGTGAGGCTGGTCCGTTATAGATACCGAAGAAATAAATATAAGAGTTTAATAAGTAGTAGAGGCAAGTGTGCAATATTTTACCATGAATAAACAACTGTCTTAAAGAAAAAAAACGATTAAACCAAATTCAAATATTTTTCTTTCCTATGAAAAACTATCTTACCCTCAGAGTTTAATGAACTATCAGCAACTGACTTACCCTAAGAGTTCGACAAATGATTAATAGCTTGGCTTACCCTCAGAGTCAGCAACCAGCTGTCGGTTATAATTATAGGCATATAATATGAATCGAAATATAGAAAGTATGATCTAGAAGATTAATCTAGTTTAAAGCCAAGTTTTATTTAAAATCTTCTCATACGAAACAAAAACAATACTGGAACAGCATCATCAAAGTCTCCAACAAAAAGCTCAAGTAAACGAGAACGAAAAAAAATAACATCCCCTTGCTGAAACTTTAACTTTATCCCTAAATCAGGCAAAACTAACTCTCCTCTTATAAAGTTTCCCTAACAACACATAGCCACCCAACTATCAGGAGTATCATTATAGTCTTCATGAGCTTCAATTTGAGTATTTCGCAATAAAGCAAGTCCATAAAAACAGGCACGATGAGAAGTATTCAGCAAAGAACATGGTATATTTTTAGAACAATCTTCCTGAAAAAGCCTCCAATAACGTAAATAACAATCAGGATCAATAACTAAAAAAAGCATTCCAATAACTTAAAATTGAGAAATATTATTAAAAGAAAGCATCTACAGCCCGCTGCTTGTAGCTGGCACTCTCGGACAAAGTAGGTGGGTAAAAGTATGTCCTTTCTGCATCCAATATGCCAAGTGATATGCTCCAAAAGTAGAGTGCTTTTGACAAAGTGAAGCCACTTTAGAGTGATGGCAATCATTTGTCCCTGGAGGAGGTAGTGAATATTCCTCTTGCAAGGAATAAATAGCTGTAAGAGTATCTTTTTGCATTTGAATATCTGTCGATTTTCTAATAGGATACTATATTTTTAAAATTAGTATATATATGTAACAGCAAATAAAATAAAACGAGGAGTGGGAGTAGGAGGACAAGGAGGGTGGCCGGAGTGAAAGTAGGAGGACGTGAAGGGTAATCCAATTACAGACTGATGGTCCGTCTTGATCTAGAGTCACCATTCTAGGTGCTACAGTTACTGTCCTGATTGAACTGTCGCTATATGTGTCGTCCTACCTTGGGGTGCAGATGACATATTCCCCGTTATCGTACATGTTGTTTACCTAGTACTGTGCTACTGTAATCGAATCTTCTATCTGGTCTTCTAGGAAAAAGGGTCCATTGCCTCACTTTTCTTAATAAAGTCAATAATGTCCTGTGTTGCTACTGTTCTGTCCTGAATTTCTTCAATCATGATGACTCTGTTCAGTCCCTCGGTAGCCTTCACCAGTCTTTCCCCTTCCCTTTCATCCCTCTTCTTCGTAAATTCGATTGCTTCCTAGAATTTGTGGAGCATCCACTGTTGATCTTCCTGAATGAAGGTAATGTTGTCACGTGACCTCCAGTTCCTAACCAGTAATTCAGTACTTTCCGAAGATATCTACCTTCCACTCTCTTCTGTTAATCTAGCCTGTTCAAAGGGTTGATCATACTCAACATCAGAGCACTAAATTTTTTTGTCTTGATCAACGATTAAGTCTTGAAAGAAAACCGCAGTTGAGGCAATCGGAAGCTTTATAAACGAATTCACCAAGCTCCGAATATGCTTATGGAAGACTTCAGCATACTTCTCAGGCTTTCTAAAGGGCATTGTTGCCTCCACCTTAGCATTCACCTCTCGAACTCTCTCAAATCTCCTTTTTTCCTTCTGCTTCCGACATCTTCTACCCCAATTATTAGGCGTTACGCACAAATAATTCAGGTACTAACTTTGTAAAAATTCAGGCACTATGCATAGAATGTTTTACATAGTGAATAGTCTAGCAAAAAGTGAAAGGAGAAGGGAAAAAGCAACAAGCCAGCGACAATATAAAGGTATTAGGCTGGCAAGTCGGCTGGAGAGTCCAGTAGGTGAGTTAGGCATGAATACACCTCAGGAATTCAGCACACGTAAAATCAGCGCGAGTTCTGCAGCGTATGAGTTTTTCTGCGGCATATGAGTTTGGCGGCGTGTGAGCTAGGCGGCGCGTGAGTTTAGCACGTGAACTCAGTGCTTGTGTAACGAACCAACCTCCACCACGGCCGAAATACTCTTCCCGCACATGATACGCGAGACCCGAGGCCCCGAGACCCTGCCACAGCCCGAACTCCTGCCGAGCCGCCGCGTAGCGGCAGTACCTGAAAGCTCCGACCCTCGCCGCCCGCCCTGAGTCCTTATGCACAGCAGCCGCTTGCATCCCGGTCACTGCCCGTATGTTCCTGCATATTCTCTGCCACAGCCCGAACTCCTGCCGAGCCGCCGCGTAGCGGCAGTACCTGAAAGCTCCGACCCTCGCCGCCCGCCCTGAGTCCTTACGCACAGCAGCCGCTTGCATCCCGGTCGCTGCCCGTATGTTCCTGCATATTCTCTACCACAGCCCAAACTCCTGCCGAGCCGCCACGTAGTGGCAGTACCTGAAAGCTCCAACCCTCGCCGCCCGCCCCGAGTCCTTACGCACAGCAGCCGCTTGCATCCCAGTCGCTGTCCGTATGTTCCTGCATATTCTCTTGCATCCATGATTCGTCCAGAATGTTCTCCTGCATTAGCTCGAAGTTTCTCCCGCACTAGTTTGTTCTTCTGCCAAGTTTCTGGGCTCGTTTGATTCTCCTGTATCTAGAATGTTCTTCTGCCAAGATTCCTGGGCTCTCCATAAAGGAGGCTCATCCCACGTCCCTCTCTGCTCCTCACGTAACAACTTGTATCCACCCTCAGGCTGTACGTAACTCTGCATACATCTCTCTACATCATATAGCGCTGACTGTCTCTACCCACCGTGAACCCCGCTGCCTCCCTGGCACTCGCTGCCTACCCTGTATCTCGACCCCGACCCTGACCCATTCTTTACAGCGTGTCAATTCAGTGTATGACGAGCAAGGAGTTCTGTAAAAAAGTTTCAGTGAGATGCTCTTACTGCGGGGGGGAGACTTTAAGGGGAGTATCGCGGGGCGTACCTGAGGAGCTACCAAGAGCTAGGAGGGGGAGGCAGTTGCTGCGAAGGAGGGTTGCTGTGAAGAAGAGATACTGCATGTTTGCATGTTTATATGTTTGCGTATTTCCAAGGTGTGTTTCGAAGGAGTAAGGAGATGAAAGAGGAGAAAGCGAAGCCTGAGCCAGCAAACTCTAGGGTGGGAATGACTCAGTTCACATATGACTCAGCTCCCGGATGACCTAGACTCAGTTCGTGTATGACTCAGCTTCCGAATAACCTGTTTCTGAAGTATTTTAATATGTATATAGTCCTGTGAAGGTATTTGCAACATGCTTTACATACACAAGCCCATTGCACATACATGATAAGGCTGTCATATAAGAAGGTTGCCACTCCACAGGAGCAGTTGGCGTCCACCTACTTTCTAGGAGAGGGTAGCACCTGCGCACATCCACTATCATAGTAAGTGAGAGCTCAACAAAAATAAAGTATATTTCCATAATATATCAGGTAATGTATAATAGCACCTTCAAAGCAAAACTCCAGTAACTTAATATATACTGTACGGAGCTAACACAAAATTATCAATCCATGCTAAATGAAAAAGCTCATATGAAATAGCTGAATGCTATAGACATATATAGAAACAAAATCAAAAAAGGAACAGGAATACAGAAACTAACCTAGTAAGAGGTAATAATATACCTAAATGAATCACACAATCTATGTGACTTTTCCAAAACACGTAGATGCAGGTACCAATAAGAAAGGAATAAATAAAAATGCTCCAGCAAGTAGGATACTTCTTTCCTAATCCATCTCCTGTATTCATTTCGTATCATCCTACGCATTATTGCTATCGCCAGGAGTAGAAACCTTCTCTTCCTCATTATCCACCGCGATCTCCAACTTTAGCAAACGTACCATTAGCTCTAATCTTATCAATACAGTTTTATTGGAGATTTGACTCTGGCTGCTAGAGTTCCCAACAGAAAGCAACCCCTTGATCGCAGTATCCACCGCCTCTAGATCCTCCTCTGCAACATCCTGCCTAGCCTCTCTTCTTAGTTCATCAACTGCTTCCTCCACATCTAATTCTATTATTGAGATGGTATTTCACAGCTTAACTGTCTTTGACTATCCAATGTTTTCACTTCCATTCTCGCTCTCGAGATACCCATAATTGTGTCTCCTCTTATTGCAGAATCTTTTCGATCTTCATAGTATTACTGGGCTTTCTTCGGCTTGGGACTTTTCGGCTAGGAGTTACCCCTTTCTAAGCTAGCTGCATTACCCTCTTTGGCCGATTCGGGTGACTGGACACTTCTGTCTTCCTGTAAGCCCTCTGAGATATTGCCATCAGAGTTAGACACTGAAACCTCTTCTTTGAAATTGGATCTCATGAGAGTATCTTGAGAGGTCTTCGATAAGATATCCAATGCCATGCTAATGTCTCTCCGATATAACTATGTTTCTTTCCTGAGTATTTAATAAGCAGAAGAATCGGCAGATTAGAAATATTGCTAACCTAGTATACGTTGTTGACAGTCGATTGGCAATCGCACTTTCTAGTATAGGCTTTGCTACCTTAAAATTTCATTCTACTTCTGCAAACACAGGCAATTTATGAAGGAATTCTTCTGATGGCCATGGCAGCATGATAGAGAGTAATTTGCTGTCACTCTCCTAACTCTCACCCCATGCCTTTGCTAACCTTTCTCGAGATTTTTGCCTTCTCGCATCAGTCTGCGCATATATTTTCGTATATGGCAGCAATAATGTTTCATACCATAGCTGCTCTTTTAGTTGCTCTCTTGTTACTCCCATTTTCTTGACTGTATCTTCATCGAGTTCATCAATAATTTCCAACTGAATGGCCGCAACATATGTGAATTTTTCCGCCTCTTCCCGAAATCGGTCCACAAAGCCTCACATGAACCTCCACTTGTCCTCACCACGCAAGAGAGACAACCTGCTCTTATATTATTCTTTTAGTCCTTAACTCTGGACAACTATTTCCTGCATCCAAACTTGAATATCTATATCTACCTGCGTAAGTCTCTACACCACATGGCTATTAGTACAATGTCCGGTTGAGGTTTGACATGATTGGGAGGCATACAAGCAAGCTTGTTTGGAGTCGAAATTCTTTAATGGACCTAATTTGAGCAAACTTTAGGCGAAGTTTACAAGATTCTATCCGCTACGAAGGTGTAGGGGAAGGAGAGGAGAGAGGGGGAGAGGTGGAGAGATATGAGAGAGCCCTCCAATGTGAAAACCAGAAGAACCGTCTGGAAGTTTCAGAAATCAGGTTTTAGAAAGGGCGGAATGGGATTTATATATAGAACTTTCTTTACGATTCTATTCGGGGAGAGCATTCAGCTTCATATCTCCCTCACCAGAGGGTTTTGACATAAGTTGGTCAGTTTGCCAAGATTGATGGGCATATCAACCCCACTTATATTCTCACAATGAAAAAGTCCAACAATCAGAAAAGGCACTTAAAAGATAAAATGCCTTTTGAAGTAAGTACTATATACTTGCAAAAATAGAAGTGGTAAAGATGGATCAGTCATACCAGGCTCCCCTTAGCAGAAAATCCCTTAAAGGGAATAGGAATAAACTACTGAATGAAATTGCTTGTTTTTCTTCTCATGTGTGATGCAGAAGAGCTATAAAACCAAGGTGTCTGGCCTACCAGCATATCCACGCAATTGGGGCGAGACTCGACTGCGAGCAACAATTGTCATATCAGTATCTCACTTTGTAAGTGCCCAAAAGCATACTCGTTGGGTTAATGGGTCTGTGTCCTATGGGTCTATATAATGAGATATAACAACGCCCTATCACAGAATTCAATATTTGAATGAAAAGCAGTTCAAGTTTCAGCTTTGGAGGGTTGCTTAGCGCTCACACTAAAGTTAATACCAGTACGCAATATTTATGCCTCTGCATATCTCCTCAAGTGGTATAATCTATCTGCCGGATAGTGGAGATGGAGTCCAGAGTCCACACGTAGGCCAAGACAATAGACAATTCAGAGCCAGTCCTGATCGGAATAAGGAATTCCTTCAATTAATTTTACCTTATTTATTTTTTTTTTATAACTTAACCTATACCCTTGATTGGAACAAGGAATTCCTTTAATTAATTTCACCTTCTGATTTTTTCTTCTCTACCAAATACTCGCTGCACACCCACTATACTATCATGAGTCAGCCATACTTATTCTTCTTTTGACAACTAACAAGGATCATGTAAGTGTAGCTTAAATCTTAAGTTTTTCCAAGACTCTAATTTTAATACTCCTCCGACTAGAAATGCCAGCCTGACCTTGCTCATTGATATATTTCACTGCGATGAGGTTATCTACGTAGGTAAAATGCCTTACCCTGGAAATCCTCCAGTGCTGTTAAGGTACTATACTAACATGCCTGGGTACCAACAAGCAACTTGTAAAAAGTGCCAAAAGTTGCCCAGTGCCAACAGTGAGAGTAAGAAGAAATAATTCTTCAAACTTCTTACCATAAAAGACTATCAGCAGATTGCTTCCAGTTAAGGTGCGGACTACCCATTAATCCCATCTCATATAAGTCTTCGTCGACATGAGCAGATAAAACGCTATTTTTATATCTCAGATACAAATGCTAACACATCTGAATGGCACAGTAAAGTGGAGTCATTAGCCTCAAACTTCCAAGTCGCGCTCAAAAATGCTCTCATCCTTCGATGCGCAAGCCTCAGTTGACGAGATGATTGTGACGCATTATGGCAAACGTACGCATGGTCTGAAGTCCCTTCATAAGCCTATTTCTGAAGGCCATGGGGGGGAGGGAGAGAGGTGTGCGCTCCACTCTGGAGAATGCACATTGAATACTCTTTTGCACTCATGGACTGAAAGCTTTGGTATTAGTATAAAAGCGGGGGAAGAGAAGACAATAGGGGATGCAGACATCGATGCATGAGAGCAGTAAAGTGAGTGTAAGCATCAAATAGCATTCTTATCAACCGGCTCTATATATAAAGAATTGGTTTAGATTTTGCGTTATTATTTCCAGAAGGGGCTAAAGATGGAATAAAAGTAACATACATACAGGCAGAAGTGAGCTTAAACATGTTCGGACTCATCTCAAAGTTGGCAGCATCCCTTGGGTAGGATGGCTGCAAAACGGAACAAAAAGTTGACAAGGTTGCAGATGAACATCTTGGCTTGGAAAAATTAGTCATCGTTCCAATGGTGCCACGCCAAGCCAGCGCAGCTGCTAGTGTCTGAGACCACGCTAAATATTGCCATTTTTGTCGTTTCGATTTTCTCCCAATTTTTGAGCTTTCCACGGCGATGCGGAATGTTAGTTTAGTAGCAATAGCAGAAAGTCCGATTCTCCACACGTGTAACATTTGATGCATGCCAACCTTCTCTACATGTTGCGAAGCCTTCAATATAGAACACACGATTCCCTATCAATTGGAATGTATAATACAGGTGACGCAACGGCGAATCTACGGGTGCCTGCGATTCTTGCCAAGTGCCTTTCCTCCGCCACTGGTGTTGCTTCCGCCCATACCTTGCCTCATATTGTAATCGTCTTGTGCTGTATTTTCCCACTCATGGTAATATCACTAATTCTGCAGATTCTAATTCCATAGCTATAGAAAAGCATAAAAACATAAGTAGGACATATAGTAACTCAAACTGTAGGGCAACAAAATTTATTATTGAGAACGCTGCTAAAGAAAAATGAGAATGCAACCAATCCACAACACCAAAACATTATCACTACTAAGTTCGAGAGCTAGAAATGCCAGCAAGGAAAGATAAAAAAAGCCTTTTCAAGAGGCAATTAACCCATTTTCTTGGTCGAAGTGCAATCGTGTACAGATATCCCAACAGAGAGAAGAGTTTTCTCCAGCCTGCACAATCGCTCTCTGTTCTATATGCTTTGCTTCTTTAATATGTACAATGTCTGCGCATCCCGCTCCTGCTACTGCCAGAGCACTTCTACTTCCGTTTCCAACATTTGAATTTGCAGTGAGTACTGGAAGTTGGCAGCTGCCATTTCTTTAAGGCGAGAAGCATCATATTCTATAATAATTAGCATGGACAAGAGGAGCTGTGGATAAAATCATACCTCTTGCTGAGCCATAGGCCTCCTTGTAATAATCAGAAGGAGTAGGACTGAGTACTTGAGTGCCTACTAGGGAACCACGTGGAATGCGTATTGGAGAATGGTGCTGAGGCTTGTTGGAGAACCATGTAGCGAATTGTAAATGGTAATGAATTGCAGAATTGAGTCTTAATGAGCCCAGTAATCGATACATTATCAGTGGTTAGAGCAGGTGTATCCTAGTAAGCGTGCCCAAGGCAATATTAGCATAGGGACGGCATCAACTCTACAAAGACTGTTTCCCCAAAGTGCAGAGAAAGCTACAGTGGAAGTCTATGTAGGCAAACTAGGGCACCACAGACAGTGCCAAAGAATGATGGAGGAATCGACCAAACGATGCAACCGTATTGATGATGTCGCTTACCTTAGCAGCACAGTTCAAGAGGGTATCAATAGTGGCCTTCTGTGCATCACTCGCAGTAGTGTGAACATGTTGTAAGCACTTGTACTATATGTCATTGCATAATTTCTTGGAGACTCTTGTAGTACTTTTCCTGATACTTCTTCCTGAACGTGTTTTCCAATGCTTTGAGAAATTCCCATGATTCCAGTATTCATAGTTAGTATTATCAAAATATTTCAAGTCATATTTTGAAGGCCTGTGAATGGGTGAGAGTGATTGTTTTTTCATATGTGCTATAATGAGAAGGTTTGGTTTAGGGGATGATGCTCTGAATGTTGTTCTGAACAGGTTTAAATAATATTTTTGGTGTTAGAGGAAATTTTGACATATAGTAATGAAATTAAGTAATAACAATCTGGACTCTACATTATCTTTTGAGTCGATGTACTACATGGATTGCACTCGCAAACCTCGATTTAAAAAACTTGGGGAATAGAGGGATTTTGCAACATTCGGGTAAAGTTGTTCGAGTAATTATTAAGCAATATTGCTGTAGCAACGAAGTATTTGTGGCGTAGTTAACAGTATATATATAGATTAATTAACAGCAAGTATACCGCTTAAACCCATTTTCTTGAGAAAACTTGGATTTTTTTTATATACACGCTTCTGTCTATAATATCTTCAGACACTCTTTTATTATTAGAGCCGAAAAAAATGCCTTCTCAAGCAAGTCATGAAGCAAGCAATGCCAGCCAAACTATACATATTACGTGTGTAGCTATCGCATAGTCTCCTAAGGTTGTACTAAGAATTTTACCCAAGTCATAATCCTAAGTTGCTTGCAAAATCTCTATTGATATTATGGTTATTTTTGCGCTTAATAATCATGCTTTGTAATTACCCGAACAACTTTACCCGGATGTTGCAAAATCCCTCTAATATACGAAGATGGTTGTAGGTATCCAACAAAGACATAGGCAAGACAACAGGCATCAGATGGCTTCAGAAGAAGATAATCCTAATAGAGGAAGGTACTAGACAGAAAAATAAGTATTTGTATAGAAGATAAATGCATATTTATATGCCATGCAGTATTTGACAGAAACTAGTATATTTTCATATGCTTGGCTGGTAATAGCCATAAGACAGTCCCAATTTCGTGATAGGGTGTCCAAATTCATTATGTAAGAAAGTAGTTGGATAGCTAATGTGATGAAATTTTAACAGCCGACATAATAAATTTGGACTTTTACACCTATTCTTTACTATCAAGTATACGAAAATATGCTAGTTTCTGTCAAATACCCGCATAGGGCATAATATGCATTATCTCCTATCCAAATACTTATTTTTCTGTCTGGTACGAGATGGACAGGTGGAGGAAGTAAAAATGTTAGAGACACGATTCTAGGACTATTACCTGCTTCATGTATAAATACCGCGGGTAACACATATACTTAGTGCTGAATTTTTCCTTTATTTTAATATAACACCTGACTATGTCCCACAGAGCGGCATGTGGGCGATGATATAAAATATAAAAAATTGCAGGGTGTGCAATGTGGCTTAGAGAATTGATACATCTTATCTTCCAGTCCGGCCTAATCGAATATAGCAGGTTTGCCCGTACTCTGAACCTTTCCTAATTTTTTTACATTAATAATAAGATTTCTCACTTCCTTGTCAATGTGCCCATAGATTCGCTGACTGTCTTTCGAGTAGTTAAGCCATCAGAAAATAAAAAGCTAAGCATACTTTGGTAAGAAAAACAAAAATCAAAAGAAATTAAGAAATATTAAAAGCATAAGGAGCCAGAAACGGACATAGTACAAAAACAAAGAGTGAAACCATCAGAAAATAAAAAGCTACGCAAACTTTAGTACGAAAAAAAAAATCAAAAAAAATTAAGAAATATTAAAAGTATAAGGCAATCAGAAACAAACATAGTACGAAAACAAAGAGTTATGCCATTAGAAAATAAAAAGCTAACAACACTTTAGGCATAAGAAAAAAAAAACTAAAAAAAATTAAGAAATATTAAAATAAGAACTAGAAACGAAATACAGAAAATAGAAGTTATCATTAGAAAATAAAAACTAAGTAAACCAGAAAAAAAAAACAAGCAACTAGAAATGAATATAATGAATATAGTAAAAAACAGTTGGTGAAACGCAACTACTATCCAAGTAATTATACTATAGGTTCGTATATAAAAACCTGATTTTTTTTTTACCCTTTTCCCCTCTTCTCCTATTCCATCATTCCCAACAGGTCATCTAAGGCTAATGCCTTTATGCGCGCATCTCTCTTCGACTGTGAAAGCATGCGAGTAGGAGCCACTAGTAAGTTTTTTTCTTGATTTTCTAAATTTGTTTGCTTTGAGCTCCTTACTCCGCCATGAGCCTGAAGCAGGCGATTGCGAGTCCCAGATAGAGATGTAATAGTTTTCCATATTTTTGTCGGGGTTTCAGGTACTGAGTTATTTTGTTTGCTCCGTTTTGTTGTTGGCATTATGTATGCTTTCTCATTGACTTCTCCCTCTTCAGTTGATGAAGATCTCCACATCTTTCTCCCCAATACTTGGCCTTTAGGCTCACTCCACCCCTCATGTAGAGATGAGCCTAGCATAAGGCTTTCCTGGGTTAAGTTCTCTACTGCAGAAGTACTATTCTTATCTGGAGTTTATGCTTGCTGAGGTTATGAGTGCCATATCTTCTATCCCTAGTGTCTTTCATCTTCCTTATTACACAAGATGGTGAAGACCCCACTGATGTTTTATAAGTGCCAACCACCTCAACTGATATATAATATATTCTATTAGCATTATAATTAATAAATAATTCTCTATAGTTGAACTTACTATCTGACATTGGCAATGCTGAAACGTTCATATCCGTCCTATATAGTAGGATCTGAATTCAATGATAAAGTAGGAGGGATGATATTTGAGTCTGAATTGTTACTATTCAGATATCCAAAACCTTCCTCCTAATCCTCCACCATAGCCTTCCTCTTCCATATTTCTCTAAGGTTGCTAATTTTTGAACCTTTCAAAGGACTCACCCTACCACTTACCATATCTTCTGTGGACTGGACACTAAATGCACTTTCAAGCTCTTTTATTGTGGTAGTAGCTACTGCAATCGCTGTAGCTTTATCTTTGCAGCTTCTTGGCTAGTATAAGCCTTTCTCTTTTGAATTTTCCTCTCCAGCATTATCATTAAGGAAGTCACTGCATTTTTGTACCAGAATAGGATGAATAAAACGTCTCAATCCCTCATTAATCTCACTAATCTCAGAGTCCTTGAATTGTGGCAACTGGTCTTTTGCACTTTTTGATAATCCATTATCATTGCAGTAACAACCTACTCTAATACTATAGAGCCCTCAACAGATAGAGGTTTCGTAAGTATATTCTATTTATAAAGTCAGTCTAACTCTACACTAAAAATCTAGTATAAAACCTACTATGAAGTACTTCTCATGTAAACCTTTCATTAGTGGGTGCTGGAATTCCCTAAGGTTGCATAATGTATATAAAGCCAACAAGCACCACACTAGTTTCTGGAACCAGCAAAGATATTGTGAGCGATTTTGCTCTAGATTGGGCATTGTTGTGCTAGTTTTAGTATCCCAATGCTCCAGAACAAAGGTTAAATCTCTGGAATTATTGCATAAATAACTCCCCTTCACCGCTTTAGTAACCAAATGTTGGAAGGTCTCAATCTTGGTGGGTATATCCTCAGAACCCTCTTCATCTGCACATTGACTTTTTTCCACAATGATCGATTACTAAATTTTCACCGCACTTACTTTAGCATATGAATTTTGCTTCTCTCTCATACAATCGGGCTTTACCCATCTGCTAATATGGGTACAAACTGCATTGAGCGCATTGCCAACTTTCTTTACCTCATTCACTAAGTCCTCGAATGAGTGGAATGGAGTGTCTTCATAATCGATAAGAAAAGACATGGCAGTATTATATTCTTCATTGTCTAATTTCGAGAGCAGGATAGAATGATGTTCTTGATTCGGAAAAAATAGCTTTTTGACTAAGGTGCTTTGACGGGGAGTTTTTAATGCTGCCAGTAGCTGGAAGGACGTGGAGTCAAGAGCTTGTGAGTTTCCTTGAGTAACACCTTCAAATAATTCTAATAGTGCAGAAAATTCTTTTTTCCACCACTATATTATACTAGTATCAGCAGAAGAATCTATATTTTTTTTTCTAGGAGTTTTGACCATAGGAGAAGGGAGGGAATCTATAATATAGAGTGGTCCTTACCCATGTTATCCTTTTTTGAATAATGATGTTTTCCATATAAATCGTACCAAAAGAAGAGCACATGGCAGTGTATTCAATGGCCTCTGAAATAAAATCTGTATTATGCTTAGTAGATAATAGTGATGTGAAATATTATTCCACTCAATACTTACCTTTCTACTCACTCTTCCAACAATGTATCCAGCGAGCTTTCCGATACCTAGCTCCACTCAGACATGCCTGCAATTGAAGCATACGTTGTTTTTTTTCCTGATCTAAAGTGTTATCATGTCGGGAGAGAAAAGCTGTAATTTTTAATTGCCGTCACCATAGATCGCCTTCACTATCTAGTAGGCCAACAGGATCCTCGTTCCATTGAAGAAACTGCAATATAAAGTATTTAGTGAATAGGTTATAGAACATGAAGTATACATAAGGCATTAGATATTAATAGTTACCTTTATATCTATAATATCATCCTCTCCCACCAGCATTAAGTCATATACTTTCGCATGCCAGTTAACTTGTTGAGCAATAATATTTTCAATTTCATTTGCGTGTATGTTTTTGCTTCTTGCCTTGTCAACAACCCATTTCTTAAGGGCATGCAATCGGTGTATCCCTCCTTGAACCTCAAATTGATGGCCATAGTTTTGCAAAAATTCTAAGTATCAATAAAATTTTCGGAAGTAGTTGAAGGCATAACCTTCTATTTCCATTTTCGGAACATTTTACCAATCACAAAAACCTTAATATAGTGCTTGGGAAGTGTGTTTCCAAGGCTGAAAGCCTCATAGTTGGCAGCAAGTTCTTCAATATGTGTTGTATTCAATTCTCTTTATTTCGTACCGATGCTCATCTCAAAGATTAAGTCAGGCCAATACACCTTCATGATCCCGATGAACGTATTTGCAAGCGGCTCTCCAGGCTGATAATCCATTTCTCCCAATAATAAGAAGTAAGCCGAAACCTCTAGAGGCAAGAGTAGGCAAGTAGAAGAGGTTTTCGAATCCTGTAAGGCAATAAGATTAGCAATCACTGTAAAGGTATCAATTCAAAAGTACCTACCTGCTGAATAATTTAGCAGTATCTAAACACTAAGAAACAAGCTCTGATAGTAATTCTCACAGAGTTTAAGAGAAAATAATATACATAGTTTTAAGGCTAGGTGTAGTTGGAAAGTTTAGCCATAGAGATTGTTTGCTTCAGTCTCTATATAGAGACCTTTCGCAACAAGCTCTAGAGCTTCCCAAATACTGAGAAACCACGATGTCAACCCTTGTAAGCTCTAGAGTGCTAAAAGACCTTTTATATGAGCTCTAGGGCTTCCACACAAACTGTATGGCAACGCCAAAAAAGGAGGGTACTGGTCTATGTGCTTTACTTTACACCTGCTGATTGAGCACTAGCAATAGCACTAAGATTCCCCCTCTTATACTTGAGTATTTGCTTCATTTTTCTACTCCAAAGTAATTATTTAGGCTTTTACAATTCTCAGGATACCTTCAGCCTTACTATAGCTATTGTAGTTGTTGAGATATTTGTAGCGAAAGTTGTAGAGCTTTAATCAGGGCGTGAAGCTTTTCGCTGTAGCTTCATGAAGCTCCAGAGCTTTAGCTGCGCCACATATCATTAACCAGCAGGGTGTACAGCAGAGGTCTGGAAGCTCTAGAGCTTGTTGCGAAAGGTGTCTAATTAGTAGTAAGAAGCCCTAGAGAGAGAGAAGGAGGAGGGTCCCGATGAGTAGGCACAAAGGCAACTGTGTGGGACGGTAAGGTCTCAGGAATGAGAGGTACCCTTGAAGTAGTTAATGGCAGTGCAAAAGTACTACTACTTACAGATTCTCAGGCAGCTATTAGTGCAGTCTAGAAAGTAGGAAAAACTGGTAAGGCAAGAACTGCAGACCTGGCGCAGATGATAGAGCTGATTACAGAGAGGCAGCAGAGGCTAAGGAATGCAGATACAGTGAAGCTGGCATGGGTCAAGGCCTACGTAGGGATAGAAGGCAATGAGAGGGTAGATGAGTTGGCCAAAGAGTAGGCCAAGAGCAGAAGGTATGATGGGCAGACCACTGAGGGTAGGCTGCGTCAAGAGTTAGTTCAAAAAAGAAAAGAGGAGAAAGAGCGTGTAGGGTTTGGGAAGGGCAAATTCGTAAAGTGGGGCAGGAGAGTACTCACAAATTACACATGGCTGCGGACTGGAAAAGGTGAAGCTATGTAAAGGAGGATGGTCAGTGGCGTAGAGGTACAATATATATGTGGTGAGGTATGGAGTGCTGAGCATTAGTGAGTGGTACGAGCTGAGCCAGCTCGAGCCAGCTCGAGCCCAAGCTCACATGAGCTAGCTTGAGCTGGCCTGGTATGGGCTTAAGCTGGCTCGAGCTCAAACAAGCCAAGATTATGCTTGTGTTTTTCTTGACAGCTTACTATAATGCTTAGCCAGTGCAATGTTTCATAAACTATAAATACCTACTATAGTAATAATTAAAGACTTGGAGCTCATTCTAACCTAACAACTTTGAAATGTACAATTTAGCTGATAGTAGTAAGAAACATGAAAATTTAGCTTGGTTTAGTTTAGTTTGTCAATATTATGATGTAGGCTCGAGCTTATACTACGCCAGCTTGAGCCAGCTCGAGCCGAGCTTACTTACTTATAAGCTGGCTCAAGCTTACCCTCCAGCTCGGCTCGAGCTAGCTCGTGCCGCTCACTACTGAGTATGTAATGTTCAGATGCACAGAATTGGAGTGGCCTCAGAGGAAGAAAAAAAGGGGACACATATTACCTGGCAGTCCTGGAAGGACCTAGAGGCGAAAGAATGGAAGCAAGAAGACGTGGAAGGTGACTCGGTCGATTACTAGTTTGCCTGCCTCGATCTGGGATAGCGGGGGACTGGGGAACAGAGGGCACTGGATACTTCAGGGTGTATGTAGATTCCATAGTTAATTGTCTCAAACCTGGTCCGAGTATATGAGTCTCTGCCATAGGCTGGTAGCCTGTATGCAGAGTTACATGAATTAAAAAGAAAAAAAAGAGAAGGAGAAGGCGCTAAGAATGAAAAGGGCATATATTAGAGGGATTTGTTATGGGGTATGTTAAAAGTAAGCTATTTATTAAATAACTAAGTGCGATGTGAAATATAAGTCACAAAAAATAAAGTAGTTAAGGTAGTAAGAAAGCTTTATATTTATTAGGGTTGAGTTCCAGATTCTTGCCCTTCTAACTCTGATAGGTCAGGCTTCTATTTATACAAAATATAGTTCTTCAAAGCTATTAACAAATTCAGCTTGAATGGATTCTAGAGATCAAGTCAGATCCTGAAAAATGCCAAGTGACAGCCTTTCTTTTTAATCAACTCTTACAATAAATTCTAAGATAACAAATACGAGAACTTGAAACCTCTAATGCAAGCCTCTATTTAAAAATACCATTATAACTCCAGTTGCTATGCAAAGACTAATAGCAAAGAAAAGATAAGAAAAGGTTATTGTACAACAAATAGTACAACAGAAGCTGTCACAAGAGTTAGTAACCAAGATTGCTAATTTTAGTAGTTACTTACTTCTTAACCAAAGAAGTTCCACTACTATGAACCTGACTAGTATTGGGTTAGCTAAACTCCCGACTGGTAGGCTTTATAGTTGGTAGTACCTTTTGATAATACTTAAATAAGATGGTGTTTTAGCATGAGAATAATTATACCTGTAACAGGATTTTGGTGGCACCAGGGATGGTTTCTAGGGATTATCAGGGATGGCTGCACCACACGCTATAGTAAAGAATCCGTATCAGCAAAATCCCTCTATTACCAACCTGGTTACGAGACTACTGACACCTATTACTTAGTGCCACCTACGGTATCTATGTGTGTATGCCTTGCGTCAACAATAATGAAAATGCATCCTGACAATTGGATACGTCCCATGCGTTAGTACATCCTAGTGTCCTTACAACCATGCCTGGCATCCTAACACTTTGCTAACTACACTCAGCATTCTAATACTTTGCTAACTAGGTGCAGCCTCCTGATGCTTTACTAACTAGGCTTGGCATCCTGATACGACAAATAATATTATAAACATGGCAACCAATGCACCATGTCAGATGCTTACCAACCTCTCAAGCGTGCACTCATTATATGCTATATATTCAACATATCCCATGTCTCATGCGTACGATCAATATATATGACATTGTTATGGCTAAGGTGGAAACTTGCCTACCATTGTGGCAAGGGGCAAGGGTTCGACTACTAATTAGCTGCCACGGCTAAAGGTGAAGACTTACCCGCCAAGGAGAAAACGCTGACCCTGCAATCGAACATAAGACCAACGCTAATTGACCGGACTGATCACCCGTTAGGCTTGACTATTGATTCTCATATCGTTTAGATAGGGCAGTACTACGGAAGGGTGTGTCATCCGAAATGCAGCTTGATGCATATACTCGAGTTACGGAAGCTTTATTTATATACGCACATGCATTAATATATTCGTTATCTTTGTCTCGTACTATTTTTGCATGTTTTCATTACATGTGCCTATTACCACAGGTATTGGCATTGATCAGGAATTGGTGCGGGGCCAGCCAATTATTCATTTGTTGATTCCTCATGTATGGCTGCGCTAAAGTCTATATAAGTGCTGGCTGGCGATAGTATAGTTAGAAGAATCAAGATACAAGCGGTATCCTAAGTTTCTCTATAACTCTAAACCTATCGTTCCATCATTGCGCCCGTGAATCGCTCCGCTCCACTGCGTGCTCCCCGCCGAGTAGCTGCCCTTCCGGTCCGCCGTATACACCTTCGTAGCCATTCCGACCCGCTGTATTCACACTTTCGGAACGATGCCGGCACCGCCGTTTCTCCACCGTAGCCATAACATCCGGTCCCTTCCAGCGCCCACCGGAGCCGAGCACCTCACGCCCGTAACAGACATCTCATGCGTGCAGTAATATATTCTCAATATCTCATTCATATGGTCAATATGGTGAATTCCCACCCCGGGTCTAGAATTGACCACTTTCTTAGATGCGTACACTCAATATGCTCAATATATATTGTCCAGTATCCTTACAGCAATCAATTATCTCAATTTGGCAACATCATAGTATGTATGAGGTGCCCTCTTAGGACATTGCTGAATTGAGACATTGTAAAAAAGGGACTCCAGTTGTTAGACTTATCAGGTCGCTTGGGCCATCCAAGCCGCTGTCACGGAGGACGGAATGAAATAAGAGGCCACAGCATGAAGAGTGGCTGAAAAAAACAGACTGCATATATCATATAGGCCACTATGCAGATTAGGCAATAGGGTCGTAACGCTAGCTGGCATCCTTGTAGGCAAGGGCATCCGGCGCTAGAAATTTAAGGTCAGCACAGCTGACAGCCTGGAATGCCAGTGGTGCAGCAAGGCTAAAGAAATGACCATTCATATATTATTACAATATAGAGTCTGGAAGCAGATTTTCCGTACTTGTACTTTGTTTTGATATAACTAGACCCCGTCATAGCCCATTGGGGCAGCACGCGAGTATTAATATAAAAAAAAAAAATAAAAGCCGCTTGGTTGTTACCTTATATCGGTCAGCCGGAAAACTACAATAAGATGATGTAACTAGACTGAACATGATGAACTGTTGATCAGTGTATATCTAGGTTACCAGCTGGAATTACCTCTCATGTTCTAAGGCATAAGCTAAGACCTCAGTAGCAAGAAAGTACATAATGTGCCTATGCGCTGACATGAAAAACGTAGTAGAAATAGAGGGCCTGAGAAGCATTACAGAATCCTATTAACAGACCCCTTTCCATGCCACAAGATGTAGCAGAGTGACAGATTCCTCTGGATGAGCTGAAGGTATGGCCTCTTGATGGTGTAGAAGAAGCTGAATTTGACCAGTATGACAGGTCCTATACGATGGTGCAAGATATGGCAGAATGAGCTTAATTGAACTGGTATGGGCATCTCTCTCGTATAGTAAATCAGCTTAATTTAACAGGTCATCTAAGTCTATTTCTGGAATGATGAATAGGCACCTATATATAGACTCGCATGGCTAGTTATTAATAAATAAACAATTGGTTGTTATACATGATATTTGGTAGAATGAAATCTGTACAATAAGCACGGGAGGTGCAAGCAGCCACTACTAACTCTGTTCAGACTTGAGAATGCAGTCTGCAATTGATAACGTAGAGCATATAAGTCTGTAGTTGATGACGCAGTAAATATCAGGCCATATTTGAGAATACAGTAGACATCAGACCATAGTTGAAGATACATGATTAAAAAAGAGCTAAATTCTAGATACCAGAGAAAATACTCAACGTTGAGGAAGAGGGCCGACTCTAAAAGTCGTCTAAATGCAGCGTCGGAAAAGTTCTGTCAGTGGGATAGACGGTTAACATCCCATAGCGTTTATGCGTCTGACACATGTAATGCCTTTGCTTGCAAACAATTTTTTTGCAGATGCTATTAGAAATTACAAGGTTGCAGCAGCCTTTGCGATTCTTGTATGTAACTGCAATAATACTTAACCCATACAACTCTTTGCGAACGCCCACTGCCTTAACCAACTACTTCAACGAATAATATCACTAAAGCCTCGAATTGACAATTTATTATCTTGCCAAAGCAACATCCCTCAGTATGGCATACGTCGTTCCATTATCTCCTTAACAGCACAATTAGCCACTCTTAGTCCCACAGAGATTCAAATTGCAGCCACTGTAGAAATATATCTATTAGAAGTGGTGAAGCCATTGATACATGTTTAGAAAAAGCATTCGGAGGTAAAGACTCTACTCTAATTTGTTTTGATTCTGAAGATTCATTATAGGACGCCTTTATACTACTCTCTGAAGTATTCTAACTTAAATTAACTAAATATAGAAGATTTGTAGCATGTACTATTACAAAATTCGGATCACAGAGATGAAAGATCATGTGATTATTATGGTACTATGTTAAATCTTGATATATCTGATACTCACCAAGTTCTAGAATTGAAGGAGTTACAGCAGAAGATAGATTCAATGCACAATAAAACTGATCTACAAGAATACTTTATTAGCCTTTTGAGCAATAAAACTGGTGTCAACTGGGTAAAGGATTCTGGAACTCTAGTAGAACTGTTTGTCGACGAGGATGGTACTGCTTCCAAACCAATTCGAAGTTTACATTTAGATTATATAGTATTAGTTAGGAAGTTCTATTGCACACTCAGTAATCCTGATTTAACTGGACTCTTTAGCACCGTGATTCTGGATCCAGGCAAGTGGGCAACACTATATAAATCTAAGCATGCCTATAACCTACAATTCTCTTTGAAAGGAAGAATCTATTGTTTGGGAAAAGAAGATCACATCAAGACCTACATTGTTTTACATCCTCGTCGTTTAGGTACTTAGGTTTTATCAAAAGATGAAGTTGAGGAAGGGCAGGAATATAGTAATGTAGACAAAGACATTGCGCTTCAAATCTGGGAACTTATTAAAGAATGCTTTCAACATCCAGTACTGGTAGGCAAAGGCTTACGACAAACTTCTCCAATGAACAGTAGCTCAGCAGTTACATTGGATGCATATCATTAGGCAAAGATGCAAGAATTATTGATAGCTAAATGGGAAGCGTTTTTTGAAGTTGACCTTGATAGTGGTACACCAAGTAAGACTTAAATTCTTATATATTAGCAAGCAGCTAATATTTAATGCTAAAACTTAATTAGGATCATACTTCGACCTAGTTCAACCACACTTTCATGTCTTTGATTATAGACAAGATATTACTTTATGCTGATGTAGAGAAAGAGGAATAGTATACTATTTAGCAGATGAGCTATCAAACCTTTATGAGCTATCAAATGCCAAAACATTCTTATACGCCATTGCCAATAATGTCAACTACAGGGTCGCTGATTGTGATGGTAATTACCGATATGTCGCATTACTTGTTAATCAAAGTACTATTTGTAAACTCTATTCAAATTCAATAGATCAAAGAAAGGTTACTTTTTTCCCTCTTGGCTAGTATCCTAAGTAAGTCACTCTACTAGGTATTCTAGTTATAAATATTTAATAATAATTTTATTTAGAGTTGGGAACTTTCAGTCTTTAGTTTGTCCGGATGTACTGAAAGAAAAGTTTCAGATCATTAATTCAGACTTAATGGCTGATAACAGAACCTCTGTGAATATCGTGAATGCTACTCATTTTCAAGCATATAGTCAAATCAAGTAGACTATTCGACATGATAATCAGTCTTTCGCTTTAAGGAAGGGCGCATATACTGGAGCCTTAACATTCTATCCTAAAGGAATAACTAGACATGCAAGAAAATAATGGCAAACTTTATGGTCATTGGTTACTACAAAGGATGAACTCGGAGAGTTCAACCCCCATCAACCAATCATTCAGGCCTGTAAGGCTACACATGATGCAATAGATAGGGATAAGCTTGAATACGGATTGGAAGTGGTAATGAATATAAATATAACTAACTTACAAAATGCCAAATGCACATGGAATATATTTGTAGGAGATTATAAAGCCACTTTTAGTTTTTTGGCACGACAAGAAGGAGGGGCACTATTTACAGCAAGCTTCTGGTATTCCACTCTGCAGTTTTCCCTGGTGTCTAATTACATTCGGACAAATACTGGAAAACCTTATGGATCGCTATAAGGTTAAATCGAAGTAAGGCTCTATTGGTATTGTAGGAGGAGAAATTGTTGCCCTTCTTGAACGATTAGCAGTATTACTATGGACCGGAGATCGTAGAGTCATTATTAAGAGGCTTTGGGACTATTTAGGAATGACAGATGGACTCTGGATGAGAGGATTTCCATACATCAATCTACCAATACTGGACCTTGAACTGGATATTGTTGCAGCTAGATGGCTGATCAACACACATACCGAGCTTCCATTTTTGAATCAAGCGGCAGCCTTGGAACATCACTATAGTTCACAGGTCGCACGAGCGACATCTTTTACAGCTCTTATTATGTTGACTGAGTATACAAACTTGCAAACTATTAAAGGAGTTCAGGATGCAGTTATGCATATCATTGAAGACTTTATGATTCCTGAAATGCAAACATGGGTTGCAACGCAGCTAAAGCGTGTAAAAAGTGAGCAGGTTGCAGAATTTAGATGCAAAGAAAGAGAAGCTGGATGGTTACCTCCAACAGAAATAATTGAATTTACTGAGTATTGTAAAGAGGTGGAGCTATTAATTTATGACTTCGAAGAAGCAGGTAAACCATTTGGAAGGTAAGTGGATAAAATTCAAAGTTCTAGAATAATCTTTACTAATGAGTTATCAAGTCCCTATCATGAAGTATTGAAGAAACTTTGTGGAGTAGAGGTTAATGGATGTATATGTCCAAAAAGTGGAAACCCAACATAGATATTTGGCAAAGTGTAGGCAAGCAAGATATATTCGGATATTTATACTGGCCCTGCCTTAGTATCACTGAGATATTGGCATGAAGGAGCTAGCTGGCCTTTAATGATAAAGGCTGTCCTGGATAATTGTAGTTGATCAATTCGCAATAAGGTCACTTCCGATATCATTATTAAAGCAATTGATAATGGGCTTCAGCGAAATGGAGTCAAATATATTCCTGGAACTCATGACAATAATAGAATTTCAGCGCATCTTATTTGTGAATTTGTTCAACCAACGGTAGTGACGAAGCCAAAGATACTCAACTTCAGAGCATGGCACAGAGTTGATGAAACAGGATTTCCAATGGAAAAATTTGATATTGAAGAAAATGAGGACAGCAGTGATGATATTCTAGAAAGTCCAATAGTGCATTCATTAGGAATCTCATTTCCTTTTACTGAGTTGCTGGAATTCATCACTCTTGGATTAGATATTCTTCATTAGGAATTTCTCTCGAAAGCGGACAGCGGTGACCATTATCTTACTTTTGCCAGCCATGTGAAGCAAGTAAAGGAGGAGTTTAACTATCAGGATCCTGTTGTTCAACTCGCGATCCTACAAATCCTAATTTTTGGAAAGTTAATACCATTACCAACTGTGGAGGCAAAAAAGGAAACAATCTTAGTATGGCACGCAAAAACCAGAAAAGTTAAATACCGTTAGGCAGCCATTCTTTTCATTAAGTTAATGTAATATATTCAGCCAAAATTGATTCAAAATTGCGATATCACAAAATTCAACAGTACGATATCGGAACAATAGAAGGTCCAAACAATCTTCCTCCTTCATCTTGAAATCGTGAGGAGAAAGCATGAAAAGAGTAATCGACGACTTTATCCTCATCTCGATGAGTGTATAATGGCCAACAGGACAGCCTTAGAAGCTAGGTTCACTTAATATAGCAGGTTAATTCAAAACCAGGACCTCAAATCGGTAGTCATGGACATAATGTAGGATCGGCAGGATTTGATTGATAAAGTTTTGCTAGAATGTACATCTGACTACTATGCGATGCTACCTCGCCTTAGAACTGAGTAGGAGGCCCAAGTGAGAAAAAAAGGGCAGAAAAACGCAAATAGAAGAGTACAGGCATGAAAAATAGTCATACCTTTTTTTTTTTTTTTTATTCCTATTCGTTTTTTGATTTTGTTTCTACATACGAGCTTTTTCATTTAGCATGGATTGATAATTTTGTATTAGCTCCGTACATGTTAAGTTACTAGGGTTTTGTTTATCCTTTTTTTTTTTTTTTATTCCTATTCCTTTTTTGATTTTGTTTCTACATACAAGCCTTTTCATTTAGTATAGATTGATAATTTTGTATTAGCTCTGTACATGTTAAGTTACTGGGGTTTTTTTTATCCTTTTTTTTTTTTTTATTCCTATTCCTTTTTTGATTTTGTTTCTACGTACGAGCTTTTTTATTTAGCATGGATTGATAATTTTGTATTAGCTCTGTACATGTTAAGTTACTGGGTTTTGTTTATCCTTTTTTGATTTTGTTTCTATATATGTCTATAGCGTTCACTTATTTTATATGAGCTTTTTCATTTAGCATGGATTGATAATTTTGTATTAGCTCCGTACAGTACATGTTAAGTTACTAGGGTTTTGCTTTGAAGGTGCTATTGTGCATTACCTGACATATCATGCAAATATACTTCATTTTTGCTGAGCCCTCACTTGCTATGATAGTGAATGTGCGCAGGCGCCACCCTCTCCTAGAAAGTAGGTGGACGTCAACTGCCCCTGTGGAGTGGCAACCTTTTTACATAACAGCCTTACTGAGCTGATAAGGCATGTCAGAAGCAGGCCTATCGTGTATGTGCAATGGGCTTGCACATGTAAAGCACGTCGCAAATACCCTCATGGGAGTATATGCATGTTAAAATACTTCAGAAGTAGGTTATCCGGAAGCTGGGTCATACGTGAACTGAGTCATTCCTGTCCTAGAGTTTGCCGGCTCAGGCTTCGCTTTCTCCTCTCTCATCTCCTTACTCCTTCGAAACACACCTTGCAAACACGCAAACACGCAAACACGCAAACACGCAGCATCTCTCCTTCACAGCATCCCCCCTTCGCAACAACTGCCTCCCCCTCCTAGCTCTCGGCAGCTCCTCAGGTACGCCCCACGATACCCCCCTCAAAGTCTCCCCCCCGCAGCAAGAGCATCTCACTCAAACTTTTTTACAGAACTCTTTGCTCGTCACGCACTGAATTGACACGCACTGAGTTCACACGCTCAACTCACGCGCCGCCTAACTCACACGCCGCCGAACTCATACGCCGCAGAAGAACTCATACGCCGCAGAACTCGCGCTGATTTTACGCGTGCTGAATTCCTGAGGTGTATTCACGCCTAACTCACCTACTGGACTCTCCAGCCGACTTGCCAGCCTAATACCTTCACATTGTCGCTGGCTTGTTGCTTTTTCACTTCTCCTTTCACTTTTTGCTAGACTATTCACTGTGTAAAACATTCTGTGCGTAGTGCCTGAATTTTTACAAAGTTAGCACCTTAATTATTTGTGCGTAACGCCTAATAATTTTGGTGGAAGATGTCGGACGCGGAAGGAAAAAGGAGATTTGAGAGAGTTCGAGAGGTCAATGCTGAGGGTGAGGCAACAATGCCCATTAGGAAACCCGGGGAGTATGCTGAAGTCTTCCATAAGCATATCCGGAGCTTGGTGAATTCGTTTAATAAGCTTCCGATTGCCTCAACTGCGGTTTCCTTTCAAGACTTAATGGCTAATCAAGACAAAAAAATTAAGCGCTCTGATGTCGAGCATGATCAACTCTTTGAACAGGCTAGATTAACGGAAGAGAGTGGAAGGTGGATGTCTTCGGAAGGTAGTGAATTACTGGTTAGGAACTGGAGGTCACGCGACAACATCACCTTCATTCAGGAAGATCAACAGTGGACGCTCCACAAATTCCAGGAGGCAATCGAATTCACGAAGAAGAGGGACGAAAGGGAAGGGGAAAGACTGGTAAAGGCTACCGAGGGACCGAACAGGGTCATCACGATTGAAGAAATTCAGGACGGAACAGTAGCAACACAGGACATTATCGACTTTATTGAGAAAAGCGAGGCAATGGACCCTTTTCCCCCGGAAGACCAGATAGAGGATTCGATCACAGTGGCACAGTACCAGGTAAACAACACGCACGATGACGGGGAATATGTCATCTGCACCCCGGGGGAGGACGACACATACAGCGACAGTTCAATCAGGACAGTAACCGCAGCACCCAGAACGGTGAAGGCTCAAACGAGCACCCCGCCAAACCGGCCAGTCAGGCACGCGACACCCAGGATAGCGACGGAACCCACGTTCAGAACAGACCCACACTGGAGGATTTCACCAAGGGGAACGAAACGATAAGCGAGCCCCCAGAACCGGGATACCCCTCAACCGGATGAGGTTAGACAACTAGCCAGAGAACCTCACAGACAACAGACCCTGGACGGATTCAGAGAAGAAAGAGATAGGTTGGAGCAAAGAATAGGAGAGGCTCAAGCGGAGACGGAGACAGCAATGCGCGCCAGTCTCCAGATCATGAGAGAACAACTCATGTTGACAATCATTAACGCGGCGGCGAGGGAAAGAGGTATCCTGCTACCAGAAATGGAGACAATGATCGAGAAAATAAACTCGAAAAGATGATGGCAAGCATGTTTAAAAGGGAGGATCTGGGAGGACAAAGCTGGGTGGATACTATCCCGCAGACCACAAGGAACTACGGATTTGCGCTGGACGAAATTCGCAGAAAAGTGAGGGCCAACACCCCGGGGAGAGAAGAATGGACACCTTCCGAGACAGGGACGGAGTCAGGAGCCACGATAGAGGAACCCCCACAGAGAATGGAAGGGACCGAATACTCCCATACGCGACTACAGGACAGCAAGCATGCGAATCCGAAGGAAACACGCACACAGATAAAAACAGAGAAAGAAGACACTGGCAGAACGACACAGGAAGCCAGGCGGTGGAACCCCCACAGAGGATGGAAGGGACGGAGTACTCACACACGACCCTAGGCGACAGCATGCACGCATACACAGCCAAGATGCCACCACCCCCGCTGGAGGCTGACGAAATCATAGATTTAGTCACACCAACAGAGGAAGAGAACCCGCAATTTCCCCAAAAGATGGAAGGGACCGAATATTCCCACACGAAACTAGAACACAGCCAGCACGCCTATCAGGCAAAGTTGGAAAGGGAGAAGGAGGAAAGGGAGAAGGAGGAAAGGGAGAAGGAGGAAAGGGAGAAGGAGGAAAGGGAGAAGGAGGAAAGGGAGAAGGAGGAGGAGTCGACGAGACAAACCCAAACCCCCAAAGGGCCCCAGAGAGAAGAAAAGGGGGGGAAAAAGGTCACGAAGGGAACCCAACCAGAAAAGAGGATCAACGTTTCACCAAAGAAAGGAGACGACAAGGGGGCTGAGGCACCAAAGGGAAACAACAATGATGAAGGAGATAAAGGGGAGAAGGGGCCGAAAACGTATGCGGAGGTGGCAGCCAGTAAGAGAACAAGCGAGACAATTAACGTCGGAATGAAGAAAGTGGAGAGCAAGGAAGACTACATAATCCCCAGGGAACGGCTATGGCAAGCTAGAATCCACAACGACGACAACTGGAAGGGAAAGTGGGCACACCCAAAAGGGGGGAATCAAGAGATGGAATAGACCAGGATCAGACTAAACCAGGCAATGGGCAAGTTGGCCCCATACCAGATTCGCAGGGTCATACTAGACATGGAATTCCCGGAGGAACGCATACTCCTGATGGCAGACACCACACACCGGCAAGGGCCGAGGGACTTGGAACATCTAACCAAAGCCGTCAAGAGGTTCAATCCTGGAGCGAGAGTGGACTGGGACAGCAGGCTGGTGGAGTTGGTGACGTTTGACATAGGACCAAACGAAGGGACCGGAAGAATAGACAGGGACTTGAGAATAGAGAACGCCGGCGAGATCTCATACAGGAACGTGCGAAGGATCAGCACACACATGATTCCGGCAAGGAATGGGAACCCGGCGATATCCATACACGTATCTGACAACGTCGTCCAAATTTTAAAAAAGGGGCTGGGATGCCGCGGGGAGAGAATCAAGTGCTTCCTGCGAGCGGACTTAGGGAAGGAGAAATCTGACAAAGCCAGAAGATACAGATACACGGACTCAGAGGGATACGCCGCCACTTCCAGGTCGGACAGGTCATCGAATGGGTACCGAAGCAAGGAGATAGGCATGGTGGACATGTTGATAGGGGACCTCAACAGCCACCACCGGGAGTTGTCAGATAGACAAGACAGCAGAGGAACAGCACCATGCAAGCACAAGGTCTGAGACAACAGATAGATAAGGGGACGGCAACGTGGAGAACGTGGACCAGGAAGATAGGCGGGATGACAAGGACAGCATTGCTCGACCTAGTGTTCGCCAGAGACGGGGAATGGAGAACGACGGGTGTATCATGGATAGTGGGGTCAGACCATGCCATGATAATGGGACAGATCAAAGGGGAGAAAGCTGCCACCATGAAGACAATAAGGGTAACGGATTGGGAGAGATGGGAGAGGTTTGAAGAGGAGTGGGGGGACCGGACAGTTGGAGAAGAGGAAAGTGCTTACGAGATGCTAAGCCGACTGGCACAGGAACACACCAAGGAAGCGAGGATAACAGACAGGTCCAAAAGGTGGTTCGATAAGGGGCTAAAGGAGGCCAGAAAGATGACGAAATACATTCTCCGCGGCCCGACAGGGAGAGTGTGTGGCAAGGGGAGTTTGGAAGAGGACAAAGGACGAGGAGAAGGGCAGAGAGGGTTGTGCAGGAGGAGATGGCCATGTTATTTTGTTAGATGTAGTTTTCTTGGAAGCGGTTGTGTTCTCTCAGCTTTCTTCTTTTTTTTTCTGACTTTATGAATGATAACCTATGCTCGTGTGCACAGCTCCAACAGAGAAAGGACCAGGGCACGCCGACTACTCAGAGACTTGATCAGAGAAAAGAAAAAGGCCTTCTGGGAACAATACCTGGAGGAAGACCGGATCACGTTACCATGGGACTTTTTCAGACTGGCACGGGACCCGTTCAGGACGAGGACCCTCATGGGAATACCAGGCGAGACGAACAGATAGCTCGGGAGCCTAATAAGTCACAACTTCATAACGGAAGAAACCCCCCCGAGGGAGTCCAGGAAACCCGAAGGCGTAACCATGGATAGAGAAGAAGCCAGAAGGGAAATGGACAAGGCATTAGCAAAAACGAAATCCCGATCGGCGCCGGGACCGGACGGCATCCAGTACGGCATCCTGAAACTGATTAGGAGGACGAGACTATGGGAGGCGGTGAGAGAAGAAATAGTGGACTATATAAACGGAAAATACCGGTTCACCAGGGGATTCGACATGGTCATGATACTGAAGAGAGGAAGACCCAGCGACCAACCCGGAAGCTGGCGCCCCATCACCCTTCTGAACACAGTGGCCAAACTGGGTCAGAAGGTAGTAGCGAACATGATACAGAGGATGGACCCCCTATTCCAAGACTCACAGCTGGGGAGCCGACCACATCAAGGAGCAGAGGACCTACAGAGACAGATCCTGAAGGAGATAGACAGGCGCCTGGACCGAGGAGAATGGACGGCGATAGTGGGGGATGACATCAAGGCTGTGTTCAACCATGTGAGGAGAGAAAGAGTAGTGCGACGACTAGAGGAGAGAAATCCAAATGTTGCGGCGTTCGTCGACGGGTTCCTACAACCGAACGACTTCAGGATATCATGGGACGGGAAAGTTCGGGGAACCGGGATAAAATGACGGACGGAGCACCCCAGGGCTCACCAATGTCACCAGTGCTTTTCTTGGTAGGAGTAGCCCCCGGACGAAAGACAATTCACAAGATCATACGTGGACGATTTTCACAGCGTGATTTCCAAAGCCGCTCCATGATGCGACTGAGGAAAGATATAGACAGCCTCCGACGACAGCTAGTCGAAGAGGCGAGAGAGGAAGGGTTAGAACTGGACCCACGGAAATCGGAGACATTGATAATAGGAGTCAAAGGGAGAAGCTACAGGTTGGTAGGACTGACGATCCCCTGGGAGCTCAAGTACAACGACCACTTTGGGAGAGAAGACTACAACTGGGAAAGGCGGCATGGACGGTAGCGTCAAAGCTTACGAGGATGCCCCCAAGCAAGAGGAGGCAGCTATACACTAGCATAGCCAGGAGCATCGCCACCTACGGCAGTTGGGCTTGGACTGGATACGCCAAGGGAGCGCTGGTGGAGAGGAAGATGAGACAACTGGAAAGCTGGCAATACACGGTCGCCAGAAACATCATTGGGGCCCCATGGGGAACTCGGAGGGACGTGGTGGAAGGACTAACAAACCTCGAATCAGTGGAAGCCTTTGTGTACGGGGAGAGAGACCGAGTCGAAGCTCGGATGCTGAGATTCTCGCAGGAACAGATCCAGGACCCACAACCCGACACAAGATATCTGAGAGGCACTTTGACACACCGGGACCCCCTACCCCTGCACACGTTTCCCTTCCAACCGAGCGACCTAAGCAAAGAGGAATTGGAAGCGTCCATCCGGAAAGAGGAAGAGGAGGGATGGGAGAGCGTGTACACGGACGGGAGCCGGATCGACGACTCCACGGGGGCAGGCACGTACAAACGAGACTTGGACCAATCCTACTATTTAGGAAGACGAAGTACCGTGAACGACGGGGAAATGCTCGCCATCAGCCGGGGATTACAGCACGAAGGGGAGATCATGGTCGTCACAGACTCCCGCACAGCCATAACCAGACTACAGAGGATAGCCAAGGGAGATCCGACCGTAGATGGGGCGTCACAGGAGGTCCGGGAACAGTGGGAAAGGAGAGTAGCAAAGGGGAACCTGGACCTGGCGATAACCTGGGTCAAAGGACACAAAGGCGTGAGAGGCAACGATGAGGCAGACAGAGCGGCGAAAGTCGGCACAGCCCTGCGTGTGTGAGGACGAAGTAGTAACGGAAGCAGGGATACGACAGGAAGGGAAAGCGTTCAGGGCCGAAGAAAGAAATCGACTGAAACTCACATGCCGACCCCTACAGGAGCTAGAGGACCGCCGGCTGTTATCAACGCTGGCGGGCATTCTGGGAAACAAAGGGCTGAAAGAATGGAGATACGGAACGGGCAAGGTGGACTCTCCAGAATGCCGGTGGTGCGGGAAAGCGCCAGAGAACCTCACGCACATAACGACAAACGCCAGCCATGGAGGAACAGATTCCCGAAAGGGGCGGAAGGCTTAAGACAACCAAAGAAGGGGGGCGTGGCGGAGGTAGCCAAGGTATTAGTATGGGCAGGCGAAGAGTGATGGAGAAAGCAACCAAATTTACTTTCCTTTCTTTCATACATATATATATATAGCTACTAGTATGTATCCAAACATCGCCATGGCCCTCAGGGCGGCATGCGATAAATGAAAAAAAACAAAACAAAAAACAAAAACATGTATCTTAACCCCCTATCCGGTTATCTTAAAGATAGTTCTTTCTCTCCTCGGCTGTTGCTCTGTTAATCCTAACTTGTCTAGGCCAAATTCTTGAAACCTCTGACGGTGTCAAACTCTTGAACCCTTGAGCCCTCGAACCCCTGTTACCCTGAATGAACATAATCTCTGCGACCGCCGGAAACGTATCTCTAGGCAGAGCAGCCAGTCTGCCTCGAGACGCCTATGACAGCCAATCAGAGCATCTGCTCATGTTATGAAACCTCACATAACGGCTACGCGACTTGGACTTTCCGCCATTGCGACCAGACTAACTTTCCGCGTTGACGCGGTCTTTCATACAGTTTTCCCTTGCTATACCGGACCTCGTTGTACCGGAAACCTTGTTATACCGGATGCTCTCAGGTTGCTACATCCCGCTCCCATACAAAACTCTCTTGCTATACCGGACGCACTAAGAATACCGGACCGGACAGGAATTGCCAGGCACCGACCCCCTGTCTCCATACAACTAATATTTGCTATACCGGATACACTAACACGATACGTCCAATCTTGGCTATCCCACATTGCCCTGCCATGGCGAACAGCTACAAGCGGGGTCACGTGAAAAAAAAAAAAAAAAAAAAAAAAGCTATCCCACATTGCATTCACCTTCAGATGCTTACTAAACTTAACATTACATAATAAAATTAGGCTGTCGTTGTTCCCAATTGCTGCCCATCCCTAATTCTGTTTTGCCAAGCATTTTATTCTATAACGGAACCTTGCTCTACCGGACGAAAAAGGCCAGATTTTACAGATCCGGTATAGCAAGGGAAAACTGTAATAGTCGGCTTTCGCGGCCCAGAGGGTCTTGGCATGAGACTATCACTCTTCTGCTAGGCATACGCCAGTCTCATGCCAAGACCGTGGCACAGGCTTCTCCTTTCTCACCCAGGGTTCGCCCTCTCACTGTCCTGAACTCGAGCACCGAACTCTCCGGCTTCGCTTTCTCCTCTCTCATCTCCTTACTCCTTAGAAAACAACGCCGCAGCCCCATCGCGATAGCAGCCTCCTCCGCTTTCTATTCCGGTGAAACACACCTTGCAAACCCGCAAACACGCAGCATCTCGCCTTCACAGCATCCCCCCTTCACAGCAACTGCCTTCCCTTCCCAGCTCTCAGCAGCTCCTCAGGTACGCCACGCAATACCCCCCCCCGCAGCAAGAGCATCTCACTCAAACTTTTTTACAGAACTCCTCGTCGCGCACTGAATTTACGCGTGGTGAGTTCACGTGCTGACCTCACGCGCCGCCTAACTCACACGCCGCCGAACTCATACGCTGCCGAACTCATACACCGCAGAAGAACTCATACGCCGCGGAACTCGCGCTAATTTTACGCGTGTTGAATTCCTGAGGTGTACTCACGCCTAACTCACCTACTGGACTCTCCAGCCGACTTGCCAGCCTAATACCTTCACATTGTCGCTGGCTTGTTGCTTTTTCACTTCTCCTTTCACTTTTTGCTAGACTATTCACTGTGTAAAACATTCTGTGCGTAGTGCCTGAATTTTTACAAAGTTAGCACCTTAATTATTTGTGCGTAACGCCTAATAATTTTGGTGGAAGATGTCGGAAGCGGAAGGAAAAAGGAGATTTGAGAGAGTTCGAGAGGTGAATGCTGAGGTGGAGGCAACAATGCCCATTAGGAAGCCCGGGGAGTATGCTGAAGTCTTCCATAAGCATATCCAGAGCTTGGTGAATTCGTTAAATAAGCTTCCAATTATTTTAACCACCGTTTCCTTTCAAGCCTTAATGGCTGATCAAAACAAAAAAATTAACCGCTCTGATGTCGAGCATGATCAACTTTTTGAACAGGCCACGTTAACTGAAGTGAGTGGAAGGTGGATCTCTTCGGAAGGTAGTGAATTACTGGTTTTTTGGAAGGGGGTATTAAATGTAAGTATGCGTTTTTTTTTTGGGGGGGGGGTTATATAACAGGCTATGACCCTGTGGCAAAAATCTACATACCTGATCCGGCTGCCCTCCACGTCCTCCTGCTTTCACCCTGGTTACCCTCCGGCCACCCTCCACGTCCTCCTGCTTTCACTCCGGTTGCCCTCCGGCTGCCCTCCACGTCCTCCTACTTTCACTCCGGTTACCCTCCGGCTACCCTCCACGTCCTCCTGCTTTCACCCCGGTTACCCTCCGGCTACCCTCCACGTCCTCCTGCTTTCACCCCGGTTACCCTCCACGTCCTCCTACTTTCACCCCGGTTACCCTCCGGCTACCCTCCACGTCCTCCTGCTTTCACCCCGGTTACCCTCCGGCTACCCTCCACGTCCTCCTGCTTTCACCCCGGTTACCCTCCGGCTACCCTCCACGTCCTCCTGCTTTCACTCCGGTTGCCCTCCGGCTACCCTCCGCGTCCTCCTATCTTCACTCCGGTTACCCTCCGGCTGCCCTCCACGTCCTCCTACTTTCACTCCGGTTGCCCTCCGGCTACCCTCCACGTCCTCTTACTTTCACTCTGGTTACCCTCCGGTTACCCTCCGGTTACCCTCCACGTCCTCCTACTCCCCCGGAGGGTAACCGGCTACCCTCCGGTCACCCTCTACGTCCTCCTACTCCCACTCCTCGTTTTATCTTATTTGCTGTTGCGTATATATACTAACTTAAAAAATATAGTATCCCATTGGAAAATCGGCAGGTATTCAAATGCAAAAAGATACTCTTACAGCCATTGATTCCTTAGAAGAGGAATATTCACCACCTCCTCCAGGGAAAGAGGATTGCCGTTACTCTAAAGTGGCTTTACTTTGTCAAAGACACTCTACTTTTGGAGTATATCACTTAGCATATTGGATGCAGAAAGGACATACTTTTACCCCACCTACTTTGTCCAGGGATATTGGATCTGCCGGCTACAAGCAGCGGGCTGTAGGTGCTTTCTTTAATAATATTTCTCAATTAATTCAAGTTATTGGAATGCTTTTTTTAGTTATTGATCCTGATTGTTATTTACGTTATTGGAGGCTTTTTCAGGAAGATTGTTCTAATAATGTACCATGTTCTTTGCTGAACACTTCTCGTCGTGCCTGTTTTTATGGACTTGCTTTATTGCGGAATACTCAAGTTGAAGCTCATAAAGACTATAATGATACTCCTGATGGTTGGGTGGCTATGTGTTGTTGGGGAAACTTTACTGGAGGAGAGTTAGTTTTGCCTGATTTAGGGATAAAGTTAAAGTTTCAGCAAGGGGATGTTATTTTTTTTCGTTCTCGTTTACTGGAGCATTTTGTTGCGGACTTTGATGGTGCTCGTTCCAGTATTGCTTTTTTTTCACATGAGAAGATTTTGAATAAAACTTGGCTTTAAACTCGATTAATCTTCCAGTTGATACTTTCCATTTTGCGCATATTAAATACGGCTCACCGCACGTGTGTAGCTGGCCCCCAGTTTGCCAAGGCCACGCAAAGCAGCACACGCACCTGTTCGCTGAGGTAGTGAACTGCCGCGCCAGCCCTCAAGAGCCGCGCAGGCCAATAACCACCGGGCAGACCATGTGGAATTAATTAGACAATAGAGCTCCAATTCTGACAAATAAACCGCTGAAAAACTATGTAACAAAACGTCGAAAATAATGGAATGACACCACTGAAACCACTTCTAAAAATCGAAAACCACATAATGATACCCCTTCTGCCATGCCCACCAACGGTTGCGCAATACCATATCCTCCCCAGCGCACCCATCTCTTATTTATTTCTGGTCGGGCGGGAAAAGCCCATTTACCCCTCGATTTGGATTTCCAAAGACTCGGCCATTTCTCTTGTCAAGTTGTCCTCCTCTGAGATAGGCTCCTTATATAAACCTTTGTCAACCAGATAGTAATAGCTGTTTTTGCCATCGTGATAAGTTTCTAGCTCCCGAATGATTTTCATATTCTGCTTATAAGCTTGAATCATTCGATGGCGACAGCTGTTGACAAAGTCCCACGCATCATTCTCATTCTCTCCTAGTACCAAGTCTGCCTCAATGAGAACTGCAGGGTCATCCCAACGACATTGTCCTATCAAGGCATCGGAAAGAGCACTTATATGCCTTAGGGCTACTGCGGCGGGGAATCGATGTGTGGGATATCCGTGGATGTTGATTTGACTGGAAGGCGTCCCATTGGTAGCCATGAGGTCTCGGTGAGCAGCAGCGACTGTTGTCCAGGAACCTGACTCGGGTACGTCCAGAGTTTCATGATCATCTTGGATGCCGACGAACCAGGGATTTACTACCCAGCGGGATGTTTCTGCCTTTCCAGCCTTGTTTGATGCTGACCCATGGATGATTTCTGGTCGAGATATTCGGATATCCCCAGGGCCGCAGATTGCCGGCACAAAATCACCATACTTGAGCTTGTCACCGGCAGTGAAGATACCGTCTGTCTTCAAGGTATTGCCATTATGGTCAATATTTTTACCACCCTTTGATCTCAGCCTACCTTGACTGCGTCCTTGCACTCGAGTCCACCAGTCTTTGATGTGGTTATGAAACCCAGGCACTACGATCGTGCAGTTTTCTGCTGTCTCCTGGCTTAGAGTGAGGGATGTCTGTATTCGGTTCCTTCCGCGACCACATTCAACATATCGTTTCAGATTGAGATCGAGATGTTGGAACTGAATAAAGTCCCCTGGCAACACCGCCTTCATGTAGTATGGATACGAGATCTGCCGCCAGGTTTTGTTTGGACTGGTGGCAGCTACTAAGGCATAGTAGGCGGGATCCTGTCGAGCAATTTGTTGGATCTGGGTGTAGTATGTTGATCTTAACCAGCCCAGATTGGGTTGACCGTTCACCATTCGTCGATGGTGAAGGTACATCTGAATTTCCTCCCGGATCAGGGTAACGACCTCTGGATCCTCAAACAACCAACCCATTGCTCCTTTTACTATGGTAGTCCCATCCTTAATCCATTGACTTGATGCCTCCTCTCCCGCAAAGCGCTGTAGCACGGTCATTTGGTTTATATTGAAAAGCAGGTCTTGGTATCATAGGAAATCTCAGCGAACCAAAATCGTCCTCTGGTAGTTTGTCCCTGCTATTTTTACGAAACCAATGACTGTGATCTTTGCTCATCCTAAAGTCCCCCAACGAGAAGCGATTTTTTCGGACTTCCTCCAAGCGTGCCAACAACAGCTTCCGACCTCCATCCTTAACTTTCATTCCGAGGGTAGAGCAGAACTCTCTGAAGTGTAGCCAGCAGACTGATTCCAGTACCTCTTTAGACATGAATTCAATATCTCTGATGACTAGTTTCATGTCCTTAACGCCTCTTTTTCGGGCTTGAATCAGGCGATTTCGGGTGCTGGTGCTGATTTTACCTCTACAGCCACAGTTGCGGAAATTGACAGCCTGTGGTGTATCTTCTATGGGTTCAGTGGTGTCTCCGCCATTGTCATCTTCAGCTGTATTGTTGCTACCTGTATTGTCAGTACTATCAGTGCCATCACTATCATTATTATCATCATCATCACTATTGTCCTCCTCAGGCTCGGTACTTGGTATCCTCCATTGTTCCGACCTTTTTGTTCTTTTATGTCTTCCCACGCCAGCGCAGGAATCCTCAACTTCATCCCCTTCCTCATCCTCATCATCCTCAATAGTACGTTTGTTTGTGGATCGAGGTATTTCTGTAGCTATTTTCTCTACTTTAAGAATGTCAGATATTATGGCAACATCCTTTTCAGGTTCACTGCTCGGCATCCTCCATCATTCTGATCTTTTCATTCTTTCTATATTAATATAGGAATTCTCACCTCCGTTGCCTTCCTCATCCTCATTATTCTCAATAATACATTGATTTATTAGTTGAGGCATTTCTTTGACAATTTTCTCTACTGCTAGAACATCAGACACAGTTATCACCCTGACTGACCGTTTACCAGTGCTGCGATTTGCCAGTCGTTTTGCGATTGTCTCTGAGACCAGCCTTCCAATAGCCTCCGGGGTAGAATTTTTTTCTAAGGCTAGTCTTCGAAGCGCCGCAAGAAGATGTTCGGACTCTTTCGATGGTAGCATCAATCCCTCGGGGTCCAGTCTGTTTCTCCAGTCGGATGTCCACATTGCCTCAATCGTGGCTAGAAAACGCCGTTTTCTCCGATCCGACTGGTTGTGCTGGTTAATTGCCGGTCGGATCACTGAAATATATTGAATTTGATCCCACATAACTTTCTGGTCCATTCCTAAGGCAATCCAGGACTGTTCCTTCTCAATCTTCTCTTGGGCATACGCGATGAGCTCGTTGACTTCCTGGCCAAACTCCCCAAACTTGATCTGGTTCTCTAACAGTAATTGCGCACGCTGTTTCGGCGTTTGGGCTTTGGCAAGCATTTGATCTACATACTTCCTAGGCTCAATTGAGACAACATCGATTTGGACAACAGGCTGAGAGGAGGATGACATTTCGCAGTGTGATGGTTTTGATCGTTCGATGATTCAGAAGGTTCAGACAGTTCAGACGGTTCTGAAGCTTCTGACGCTTCTGACACTTTTGACGCTTCTGACGCTTCTGATAATTCTAAAGATTCTTGACGGTTCTGACAGGAGAATAATAGTATATTGGTTAAATACGATGAATATAGCTGCAAGATACGCAGCTCGTTCCTTCTTTCTTATACATTCTCTGTCCCTTGTGTATCTCCCACACCAATTCGACCATGTAACAAAGAATCATAGCAAATATTACAAATAGTATCTGCTGTTTGGACCCATATTCCTACAAAGTCAACAAGCAATGGATAGATTGTTTAAACAAACAACAATAACGAACAAACAATAATAACGAACAATGTTGAGCTTTTGGGTAGAAAGAGATGATTGTTATTCCTTCGTAGAGAGAGTAGCCAAAGTAATACACCTATATACATAGAGCATGAGGTTGCTCTCGGGCCCTTACCACCCTTTATCACGGACCTCTCTGATATCCGACACCTCCGACACTCCGACATTACTGTAGATCTCTAACAAACAAACAACAATAGCAAATAAACAACAATGATAAACAAACAACAAGAACAATAAGAATAATAAGAACTATAAAACAGCATCATAATAGAAAGGCGCAGTTAAAACGGTAGTGGAGATTGCTTCAAGTAGCAAAACATATTCTTCAACCTACTGCCTGCGACGGGCTCTTACAGTAGTACATTGTACTACACTGTCCAATTCTGCCAACCAATAGATTCCACTAGATAGGGCTGATCACCGGTTTGGCCCGGATTGGCCCGGATCTTTACAGGCTCTTAGTGGTTCTGTCTATTTCCGCTGTCAAAGCCTCTTCAACTTACTACCTGCGACGGGTTCTTACAGTCCAATTCTACCAACTTACAGATTCTACTAGATAGGTCTGATGTCATCATTGGTTTGCCCTGCTTCTTTGCTGGCTCTTAGCGGTTCTGTCTGTTTCCACTGCCAAAGTCTCTTTAACCTGCTGCCTGCAATGTGTTCTCACAGTGCTAAGGAGGTGTGTGTGTCATTGTTGATTGTAAGGTCTTTATGCCTGGCACTCGATATACTGTAAGGTGTGCATGCTCTTTTCCGAAACCTTGCCTATATAGTTTTTTTTTAAGTCACTTAACTCTGGACACAGGTTGCCAACCTATGACAGTGATCCATATACAGTTTGCGGCCATTATAATTCTATTTTGTCCTAGAAGGGCCGCAGGCCACGGGACAGAGACTCAGATACTCAGACACACAGACACAGAACCGCGCGACTACGGAAATTACAGACAAAGAAAACGAAGATACAGGCACAGGGTTCTTTGTCTCAGCGCAGCATAGGCGGATTAACGCATTCTGCCCATTGCCCGGTTAGCTTGTCCTAGTTCACCTCTCAAAGTTTGCTTCTCCAAGCGTACTTGTTTTCATTTGCCCATCGGCCTGCCTCCCCCATTCAGCCTCCCACACGATTCCCTTTTCTTTCTGAAATAGTTCAGTTCGCCTTCTTCTTCTGAAACCTGAGAGAGCTTATTAGAAAATGGCGCAAGCGTAACCTTCTGTTTTTAAAACGTTGGCTTATATAGTCTTTCTACCTCCTTTTGTTTTTAACTTTGCAAGCTCGGCATAGATAATTAATTTTCAAGTGCCTCACCGTCAAGTGCCTCACGGTCACGCAGGACCTAGTTATATATTAAAGTGCTCCCACCCCGTTCTCTTCTTTCCTATGTTCTGCAACCTCAAATCACACTTCATACGTCTACCACTAGTCGAACTCAGCACAATACTTGCTATTCCAGCTAGCTTTAATCACATATACAGAACTCTCCTATTTTTCGAAAGACTACGTATCTTATTTTAACACCATGAGTGAGAATCATAATAAGGTTAGTAAGTCTTGCTTTATACAATTATACGATAGGCTACAACTAACTTACATTCAAAAGATTGGGTATATTGAGGTGGCGGCGGGTGCTGCCTGTCACCGATCACGATCGGTTACCCTGAACTGTTTTAAGGTCCACCGGGTTCAAGGAATCTCATTACTTGCCCACTAGCACAGTTTTGGATAATGACAAGTATACTTTTAGATAAGCAGCGCTTAAGGGTTATGATTACACTGTTTGGATAACAATAATTGTACTGAAGGCACGGCACTTAAGGAATTACGCTTTTTGGATAACGTCGATCATGTTGAAGACACGGAGCTTAAGGAAGCCTTTCTACATCTCTCTATTTCTGTCTTGCCCTCTCCTGTATTTAAAGACTCCTTTTCCACCCCGTACTCTAGACTCCTCAAGCAATAAATATATACTCTCCTGGCTATACTTTTTCCTCTATAACTATAAGCAGCGTTCTGCTTAAACCTGTGAGCATTGCGTGGCCCGCCTGACTCGATCTGTGACTCCGTCCTGGCTACTAGCTCCCTGAGGCCGGACGTTGGCAGAGATGATGGACTGGGCGGCGGAGTAGACGGAGGATTTATTACACGTTCATTCCAATTTTATGGTTTTATTTGCGAGTTACTATTTAGTTACTGTCTTGCATGTATCTAAACCCTCGCCATAGCCTACAAGGCGGCACGCGCGTAATGCAATAAAAAAAAAAAAAAAAAAAAAATCCCTGAGGCCGGTCTGTTACACTGCTAAGGGATACGGCTGATTCAGGGTAAGAGTAGTTTCGCAAGCGCTGAATGGAAGAGGCTTGACATAAGAGACTTGCAGGAGTTCAACGGTTCCAGTTCAGCGGCAATGGCAGGTTATGGTGAAAGGCAGAGAAGATCAGGTACTGAATTAGATTCATAACCTATTTACTATACAATGCCATAGAGTTAGGGGCAATACACTTCTGAACCTATATATCTATATCGTTCCATGCGGAACGGTTTCCACCAATGCCTATACCTCTATATCATTCTGTACGGAACAGTTTCCTAGCTATGTCTATGCCTCTATATCGTTCCGTGTAGAACTGTTTCCTACCTATAGCTATTCCTCTATATCAGTCCGTGCGGAACAGTTTCCCACCTATGTCTATACTTCTATATCATTCCGTATAAACTAGGAATGGTTTCCCACCTATGCCTATGCCTCTATAACGTTCCGTGCGGAACGGATGGGCCTTGAGCTTAAGCTCAAGGCCTTCGGGTCAGAACAGGCTCAAGGCCTTCCGTCCAGAGCAGGCTCAAGGCCTTCCACCAGGAAGCAATGCTCCTATGGTTCCACCTATACCTATACCTCTATATCGTTCCATGCAGAATGGATAGGCTCGAGGCCTTCCAGCCAGACGAGGCTCAAGTCCTTCTGCCCCGAAGCAATACCCCCATGGTCCTATCTATACCTATACCTTTATAGCATTTCGTGTGGAACAGATGGGTTGATTACAAGCGGCACAAGGTTTTTCTTCACAATTAGGAAAAAAATGCAAAGGCCCGCCGGCTGTCTACCAAGTTTAGCCCATTCTAGCTCATCTCATGGTGTCAGATCGGAGCTGTCGTAGGTATGAAACGCAGTTCATTCCACCTGATCTCACGCCAGTGGGTCGGGGTTGCCACATCTATCAAATTCAGCTCATTCTGCATTATCTCGTGGCGTCGAATCGGTATCTCGTGGCGTCGAATCGGGCTGGCCGTACATGTCAAATTCACCTCATCTCGGGCCGTCAGGCCATACCTGCTCTACCAGTCAAATTCTCAGCTCATTGCAGCTCATTTCGTGCCCTTGGGTCGGAACTGCCATACATATCTCATGCCGAAATGGCAGCCGAAATGGCTACTGAGTTCGCTGCCACAATAGCTGCCGAAATGGCTACCGAAATGCGTACTGAAATGAAATGGCCGCTGAAATGGCTGCCAAAATACGTGCCGAAATGGCTACCGAAATGCATGCTGAAAAGGCTGCTAAAATGGCAGCCGAAATGGCTACTGAAATGCGTGCTGAAATGGCAGCCGAAATGGCTACCGAAATGAATGCTGCAAGGCTGCTGAAATGGCAGCCGAAATGGCAGCCGAAACGGTGTGGGATAATGAGAAAAATCGCCGGCGGGAGCTTGGTCATTTCTTGGCTTACGGCCAAGGTCTGGCTTAGTCATACGCCGGTGATATATAGGCGTAGGTGTGGATGTAGTGGGAGATGTCTAAGCAGCGGTTTTTCTCTTCTTCTTTCTGTGCTATCACTTGCTATGCATTGCTTATTACATGCTATGAATTGATCGTTTTGCCTACCTTATTGCTCAGCCCACCAAGTCTAGACCCGGTCCTTTCGTGCATGCAGACGCGGTATCATTGTATACACTCTGCCTGTTCACATTGGTCCCTTCGACCGGAGACTTGTTTGTTGGACTTTCTTAGCTACTGCGATCTTGCTATATTCCAGCTATTGGGATTTCTATTCACGAGCGTTTAGGGAGTATCACCTTGGAATTCAGCCCCTTATTTGATTTTGCTAAATTAGGCAGCTATTAGCATTTGGATTATACATTATCATATAAAGAGGCCATAGCGAAGATGGCTGAGAATGATATTCTGGTAAGTTTGCTTATCCTATGCATTTTGTTGGTGGAAATATTAGTTAGGTATAGTTATTTCTGCTTCTTTAGAAAGATGCCGTTCGCTTGGATACTATTCGGAAACAGTTTCCTAGTTGGAGAGGCTATCAAGACAGCAATTAAGCTTTTATTTCCCGAGAAAGAAAAGCAAACCTGGTTATCGGGAATTGGATCAGCAAGCACAATTAAACAGAGTCAAAGCTCAAGCTCTATCCGAAGAAGGAAAGGTATCAGAAGGAAGTCAACTATTAATTCTAGGCCAATACCCGCTGCCTTGCTACGAGGAGGAGAACGCCGTGGAAAATCTGCCTTGAAGCCTGCCTACTTGCCTAACTCATTATCTTCGTCCTTGCCTTTGCCTTTATCCTTGCCTTTACATCCACAGAATTCTTTATTCTTTCAGAATTGTCTTTGCTCAGCATCTCAGCCAGCCCAAATGTCTAATGTTTCTCAGCACGATACCTCCAGAAGTGGTACTTTACCAGCGAGTAGTACTGCAGGATCTGGAGCTACGCCAACTTCCTCTGGTGGAAGTTCTGCCTCTGCAATGACGAATGCTACATTGGATGCAGCTGCTACTTCTAATGTTTTGGGTCCACTCGAAATTTTCCCCTTGCCCCGTACCGTTGGAGCTCCCCATTTTTCAGGAACTAACATTAGTGACTTTTTAAGAGAATGGAAGCAACTAACCACGCGATGGACTGATCAACGCCGTATTGAGAGACTGCCTGACTATTGCGATAAACCTAAGGCTCGATATATTAGGTCTCTACCTGAATATAAGGATGTGACTACTACCTGGGAAAACTTCGCTAAGGTACTCAAAAAGGAGTATCAAGACGATGATGAAGAGCAGCAATCATATACCGAAACCTACCTCCGCAAGCTTGTCGACCGCATGTACCGTGCCAAAAATCCAACAGCAGCCGAATACCGAAATTTTATCCATGAATTCTCGGAAAAAGCAACATACCTCATGGATAATGGTGCCTTAGCCAAATTCTCCGTCATTATTTTATTTCTTCAAGCCTTTGAAGATGCAGTGGGGAATAAAATTTGTCGCAAGCTTAAGATTGAGGTAGCACGACCAATCAGTTGCCGAGAAGTTACCTTTCAACAGGTAAAGGATGAAGTAGTGAAGTATGTAGTTGAACAGTGTGATGAGATGTCGCAAGCTCGAAAAACTTCTCTCCGTCTCGAATCTACTATCGCAGATAATCAGCCATCTATCTTAAGCCAAAACTCAGCCCCTGCTATCTCTTCTATTCCCACGGCATTTCTACCATCAGTACAAACAGCTACTTCCTCCGAGGCCACGATCAAAGAGCTTGCCGACATGGTTAAGCAGCTAAGCTTAAATATGCTTCAAATACAGCAAACTATACAGGAGAAAAAGCCAGCTACCGAATCCCCTTCTAATGCAGCTAGCACCTCAATTGCATCTAAAAATTCCTGGCCAGCTTGTCAACAAAAGAATCAGTCATCAACTAAAGCTCAAGAGTCATCGGCAGCCAGTTTTGCTCCTAGGTTTCGAGGATGTTTTTGCTGCGGGGAACAAGGTCATAGTGCTAATGATTGTGGAAAAATGAATCAATACATCTCTGCTGGAAAAGCATGTCGAAAGGAAGGTCGGATATTTGCAGGAGGAGCGGAGATGGATAGTGGAGTACCAGTACCAGTACCTTATACTGCAGGGCAGGAAACGATGTGCGATTGGATCGACCGATGGATGTTAACTAAGGAATCGAATATGAATTCAATGTCATCAACTGCTGCTTCAGCTGCTCAATCCCCTCAGCAAAATCAAGCCTATGCAGGATGCTTACCTATTGAAGCACTTTTCGGAATCCATTCTAATGCATTGATTGGGACTTTGGAAATGTCAGATGGTCCAAAGGAGATAACATATGGAGGAGTGGCAGAGGAGATATTGCAACGGGAGGAAGTGTTGATGGGATCAGGTGAAGGGATGTGTCTCGGGATGATGAATGGGCGAGAAGTTATTGGAGGATTCCTAGAACCAAAACGTAGCCGGATTAGCCGAGATAGCGAGCTTCCAAAAGCAAAAAGAGTAGCTCGATCACAAGTGACCGAACCATCTGCATCCCGTGAACCGTTGCAAACTAATCCAGCTATAAGAAGCAATCCGATAACAGAACCTACCGCACAAACTACTCAGCCCTCCCATGCTTCTCAATCCATGCAATCTAGTCAGCCAAATAATTCCTCCTCAGTGAATACAAGACCTCCGGAAGTTCCTCAGCTATCGGCAGATGAAACGGCTCCAAAAAGAAAAACTATCCTAAAACGGCCTCCAGTCAAACCACGAAAAGCCACGAAAGTCATGCAAAGTTCCACACCTATTACCTCATCTCAGTCGCTGATTTTCTCGGGGAAGTAATCTATAATAATGAGAGGCTGAAACTTGTTTTGACGAAGGAAGCTTCCGATAAGATAGCAATTACGTCAGCTATAGCCGGGGGCCCAGAAGCAGTTGAGAATGGAAGCGAAAGAACAGGGTTTATTGCTGGAATGGAAGGGGGTCCTCTTGGATACCGAGAAAGGCTTGGCGCGTGTCCGAGTCCGAAGGTTGATATGTATATTGGCAATACATGGGTAGAGGGAATCCTAATTGATACTGGGGCTGAGATGAATGTTATGTCAGAAGAAACATGGAGGAAGACCAAGCTTGTTTGTGATGAAGATATTGCATTCCAGATATACGGGGCTATAAGGCGTGAAGAGGGCTCAAGATTTGTTTTGGGAGTTTGCCGCAATGTTTGTGTAAAGTGCTATGGGGTGGAAATCTATACTCATGTTTGGGTGGTGAAGAATCTGAATTGGCCATGTATATTGGGGATGCCTTATATTCGTCAAGCTAGAATGAAGATTAAGGTTGTGGAGGATGGTTCATTAATGTGTCGAATTGTAGGGAAGCAAGGATCATTTGTTCGGTTTACTGCTTCGGTCGGGGAACAAAAGCGAAATTACCGGCTGCCTCCAAATAAGAAGACAAAAAAGGCAAAAATCTTAACTGACTCGGAATCTGAATCGGAATCGGATGACAAAGGCTATAATTCTCATCCTTGGAGATCGGCAGCAGCGGAGGTTGATACAGATAGAGATAGTTCAGCAGATGAGTCTAGCCATACACCAAGTGCTAGTACTGTGTCGGGAAACTAGCGGGGCTGATGGCGTGCCCGGGAAGTATCAGCCCAGCTAGAATCTCGGGAAATAGGCAGGGGATGAAGGAGGAGTTTTTTGGCCAATACGCATTGGAGAGTTATTTGGGCATGTCAAAAAGAAAGGAGAAAGGGCAAGGCGGTATAGGCTTAGCAGATTTGAAGAGACTAAAGCGGATGAGGGCGTGGGTTGCGACAATGTACAAGCGGAAAGCAGAGAAAGTTCAACCAGCAAATGTGCCACATCAAGATGGCAGCAAACCTGGCGGAGACCCAAATTGGAGAGAGAAGCGCCTCGAGTACGAAAAGCGATTTGTCGGCACCGGAAAATATCCACAATGGCTAATCCCTAAGTTTTCGGAGATTCAGAAAGGCTCAAGATTAAGCACCGAACGTATAGCCAAAATGGATTTGCCCACTGACCTCACGGTACAAGAGATGGATATCCTGATGGAGTGCCTCTACAACCGAGAAGCAGCTGTTGCATTTGATCACAGTGAGATGGGTGCATTTGCTGCAGATGTTGAACCTCCGCATATTATTCCTACTATCCCGCACCAGCCATGGCAAGCCAAAAATTTCCGCACTCCTGCAGCCTTAATGGAAGAAGTCAAGCGAATGATTAAGGAAAGACTAGATCATGGGACACTTGAGCGCAGCTTTTCGCCTTATCGGAATCCATGGTTTTTAGTCAAGAAAAAGGATGGACGGTACCGCTTAATCAATGCTGCTCAAAACCTCAACCGAGTCACAATTCGAGATGCCAGTTTGCCACCCAGTACCGATGAATTTAGTGAGGAATTTGCTGGCTATCCAAGGATTAGTCTTGTGGATGCATTCAGCGGGTATGATCAAGGCATTCTTGCGGAGGTTTCTAGGGACATGACAGCTTTTCAGACTCCCTTCGGGCAGGTTCGATATACCAAGATCCCTCAAGGCTATACCAATGGCGTCCAATGGTTTGATCGTGCTATACGCAAAGTCTTGCATGTCCAAATTGTTGCCAATCGCGCTAAACCCTTCGTCGATGATATTGGAATTAAGCCAAAGTCGAAAAGTTTCTACATCGATGCTAAGACAGGAAAGCCGCAGGAAGTAGCCCCTGGTGTTCGCAGGTTCATATTAGAGGCTATTCAAGCATTGGATGAAGTTTTGGCAGACCTTGAGCGAGCCGGAGTAACTATTTCTGGAGCAAAATCCAATTTCCTTAGATCCAGCGTCAAAATTGTAGCTTACGTCTGCGATAAGCATGGAAGACACCCCGATGATAAGAAAGTCAGCACAATTGTCAATTGGAAACCATGCATCGACTTACATGACGCAAGAGCTTTTATGGGAGTATGTGTATACTATAGGATATGGATTAAGGACTTCGCCGCTCGAGCCGAGCCAATCTTCCGTCTGATGCGCAAAGGAAAAGGTGGCAAGATAGTTGACTTCTTTTGGGGAGACGAACAGCAAAAGGCAATGGATGACCTAAAGCAAGCATTAACAACCGCGCCTGCGCTACAGCCATTAGACTACACCAGTACCGGAGCAATTGTTTTGTCCGTTGATGCTTGCCAGACCGGATGGGGTGCAATTCTGCAGCAGCAGGAAGAGGAAAACCCCAAAAAGCGCCATCCATCAAGATATGAAAGCGGCTTATGGAATGCGGCGGAAAGAAAATATGATGCAGGAAAACTAGAATGCAGAGGATTGTTAAAAGCGCTGCAGAAATTGAAGTCCTACCTCTATGGGATTCGCTTCGTTGTTGAAGTAGATGCTCGAACTTTGGTTTACCAGCTGAACCAACCTGCATCTGATTTGCCTGGAGCTCTTGTTAGTCGTTGGTTGGCATGGATCCGGTTATTCGATTTCGAAGTCAAGCATGTGTCGGGAAGCAAACATTCTGGTCCTGATGGTTTATCCCGCAAGAGTGATGGTCCAATCGATCCTGAAGATGAGCCTGATAAGGTAGAGGAGATTATTGATCAGGACTTATGCTGCTTGCAGAGAGCTGGTGTCTTGGAAGGAGAGTGCGAATGCCCGGAGAAGTATAGTTTGTCATCCTTATTAGCTATGATAGAAAGCGGGTCAAGGGAGGAGCTTCTGCACAAAAAATACTATACCGAAAAATATCAGCAAATAGCCGAATATCTGTCAACGCTCCGAAAGCCCTCTGCTATTGATACCAAGAATTTCAATCGGTTTAAGGGAATGGCGACTAAATTCCTAGTCCAAGGGGGGCATCTCTTCAGGCGTGCTAAGAAAGGGCAGCCTCCTAAGCGAGTTATCTGCAGACCGGAGGATAAGCAGCGAATTCTAGTTGCTCTGCATGATGAGTGTGGGCATCGGGGACAGCAAGGAACCTTCAACAATATCTTCCGGCGATACTGGTGGGAACACATGTTTAAGGATGTCAAAGAGTTTGTGCGAACCTGCCCCCAATGTCAGAAACGCCCTAGCATCAAGTTTGATGAGCCCTTACATCCTACTCTATATTCAGCACTGTGGAGGAAAGTTGGCCTTGATGTTATACATATGCCGCGATCTGGAGGGTTTCAATATATTGTAGCAATGAGAGAGGACCTTACCGGATGGTTAGAAGCAAAGGCTCTTGCTAAAGCTGATTCTCTTGCTGTTGCAAAGTTCATCTATGAGTGGATCACACGCTTCGGTTTACCCGCTATGATTGTCAATGATGGTGGGCCCGAGAATAAAGCATTAGCTCAACAATTGATGAAGCGATATCGAATCCACAATGTCGTGGTAGCCGCATACCATCCGCAGTCTAATGGTCTTGTTGAACGGGGTCATCAGCCTATTGTCGACGCTCTCGCTAAGTTGGGACCTAAATGGCATATGCATTTAGCAGCTGTTGTTTGGGCGGACCGCATAACTACTCGGAGGTCAACTGGAATGTCACCTTTTCGTTTGCTTTATGGACAGGACTGCGTTGTGCCTATAGAGACCTCTGGGATTAGCTGGGCAGTGGGTGAATGGAAAAGGAATATGACACGGGAAGAGTTATTGGCGCAGCGGGCTAAACAACTGGAGCGCAGGGAAGAGGATATTTCTGCTGCTAGAGAGACTCTCAAAAAGAGTAGATTGGCGAACAAGCGGTGGTTTGACAAGCAGATGAAATCTCGCCGTGAGCCTCTCCGAAAAGGTGATATGGTCTTGCTATATAATAGTCAACTTGATAAGCAGTGGTCTCACAAGCTGGATAACCGGTGGAATGGTCCTTATCTTATTTTGGAGAAAAAGGAAGATAGAGGAACATACCGACTAACTGAGCTTGACGGTACGCTTATAGCGGGGTACTATCCAGGAGAACGTCTCAAGAGATTTTTTATGCGAAGAGGGGTATCAGCAGAGGACAGCGAGGAATCTGGTGAGAGTGATAATGGATCTGATGATAATAGCAGGGAAGTAGAAAGTTATATTGAGGAGGCGGATTAACATGATAGTTTTTGTTTGTTTGATTAGTCATCTGCTTGTTTGTTTGTTTGTTTGTTTGTCTGCTTGTTAGTTTATTTGCTTGTTTGCCTGTCTGTTTGTATGTTTATTTGTTAATTTGTTTGCTTACTTACATGTTTGGTTAACGTATCTCTTAACTCTATATTTGTTATTTCTTTATTTGTTTAATTGTTTATTTAACGGTTTATTTATTTGCATGAATGTTTATCTATATGTTTATTGTTTGTAAGTCAAACTGTGTAATTTTTGATATATCTTTATCTGTATTGGACTAGGAGGCAGTCCAATTTCTGAGGGGGGAGGGGAACAATACCAGTATATCGATGCAACTCTTTCATTTTGCGCTAGGTCGAGCTGTTAACATCAGATTTTACTACACACCCCTGTCTTGGAAATTTAGCACTTGCATGTTGAGAACCTGCACAGCACAACCAACAGATTCTTCTCTCTTCAACTACTGCTGACTCGTCCAGACGCCGAAAATCAAGTCAAAGCCTGCCTTAGCAGCCTTAAGCCGGTGGAGCGTGCGGAAGCTTTGATTGCAATGGGCAATATGCTAAGCGAACTGAATCAGAAAAATATACAAGAGTGCGGACAAGCAGCAACCGTTCTGCTAGCAGCAATCGAGAGTTATAAGCCATGGTCAGCAATGGGCATTGAGAAGGAAAGCTTTAGCAGTATGGCTTGTATTGACAAACTGAAGGCTATGGCAGAATATCATTATGATACCACTAGGCACCGCAAGAGCGCAGAGATGAAGATTAGCAAGAGACAGCATTACAACATCTCATCAAGCGACGACAGGAAAAGAATACTCGAGGCACTCGCAAGGTAGCACATATCACAGCTGAAGATCTGCGCACTCTGGAAGCTGGACAAAAGGGACGAATTCCACCTGCAGGAGGGTATGGCATAACTTTGGTAACAGCGGCTTCAGAAAGTGAAGACGAAAATGCAGCAATTGCCAGGATATTAAAGCGAAAAGCTATCTCAACCGACTCAAGCGACAGTAACAGCGAAGCCGAAACCGAACACATACGCGGAAATAGAAAATGCCAACCATACTCCTGCACCTGCAAACAAGACCTTGGACCAGTGGTACAGCTCATTGAAGAACTAGATGCAAGTGAAATAGAAGACTGCTGCAAGGTATTGAAGGAATTGTTTGATGAGGAAACTGTTTTCCCGACCCGGGTCGGGAAATTATTGCTCGGCGGCTTGGATTTTGGGTCCTTGTTATTTGGTCGAAAACCGTGCTTGGGTTGCTTGTCTGTTTTTCGCTGCCTATTTTGCTGCTTGTTTCGCTGTTTGTTTGTTCAATCGGTTCTTTGGCTGCATGGAGGCAAAAAGGGGGGGCGTTAGTGAATGCTTGAAGCAAGAGGGGTAGGGGGGTCGATTTCGCCTGGTCGGACATGCTGCTGTTTCGCGCCTTGGGTTCCTGAGTCTTTTTTTGCCTGCCACTTGGTTGCTGCTTCTTGTTCTTTCTTTGCTTTTCTGCCTCTTTGCGCCTACTCTTCTGCTGTACTGTGCTGGCTGCTGTGGGATGTGAAGCCGTGAGGGGGCCACGGAGTCTTCTGAGGGGGGAGGGATGTGGGATAATGAGAAAAATCGCCGGCGGGAGCTTGGTCATTTCTTGGCTTACGGCCAAGGTCTGGCTTAGTCATACGCCGGTGATATATAGGCGTAGGTGTGGATGTAGTGGGAGATGTCTAAGCAGCGGTTTTTCTCTTCTTCTTTCTGTGCTATCACTTGCTATGCATTGCTTATTACATGCTATGAATTGATCGTTTTGCCTACCTTATTGCTCAGCCCACCAAGTCTAGACCCGGTCCTTTCGTGCATGCAGACGCGGTATCATTGTATACACTCTGCCTGTTCACAACGGCTACCGAAATGAATGCTGAAATGGCTGCTGAAATGGCTGCCAAAATGGCTATCGAAATGCATTCTGAAATGGCTGCTGAAATGGCTACCGAGATGGCTACTACTTTAGGCAAGATCCGAGGGGTCAGATGGTTACGAAAAAAGGCAATATTGGAGGAAGAAGGAAAAAAGACGAACTCCGTCGTAGCCTACCTGGAGACAGAGACGAAAGCACACAAGGTGAAACTCGGAGGACGGTGGCTGAGGACGAGCGTGTACGAGCCGGACAGAGGAAGGAAGTAGACAGGCTCTGTACACGAGGACTTCACACGAGGACCTCTCTCCCGCATCATGTATGGACTCCGCGGGTAACATATGTAGTTAGCAGACATTTTTATTTAAGTTTCTTAATATAAAAAACCTCGCCATAGCCCGTAGGGCGGCATGTGAGTAATGAAATAAAAAAAAAAAAAAAGAAATGGCTACTGGAATGGCTAGGGCCTGTCAAATTCAGCTTATTCCACTTCATCTTGTACCATCGGGTCGCACCAACTATACATATCAAATGTATACTGCCATTGCACTGCGAAGCTGCGCTGCCATTGCGCGTCAAAAGTGCGGCGCCATTGTGCTTCCAAAGTGTGCTGCCATTGTGCTGTGAAAGTGCGTTGTCATTGCGTCTCATCATGCCAAGAAACCATGGAGCGGCTGTAGCTCCATGGTTTCTTGGCACAGGTGCCATACATTTCGTGCTACGGCCGCTCCATGGTTTCTTGGCATAGGTGCTATACATTTCGTGCTACGGCCGCCCCATGGTTTCTTGGCATAGCGGCGCTATACATTTCATGATGTTTTTTTTTTTTTTTTTTTTTTTTTTTTTTTTTTTTTTTTTTTTTTTTTTTTTTACATCACAGAACCCCGCTTGCAGCGCCAAGCCACGGCAGGGATTTCATGATGTTGAAAGAGACTCGCCATACCTGTGATATTGACCTCATTCTGCCATTCTCGTGCCATCGATTGGGCCCTATGGTACGTGTCAGATAATCTCGCGACTTTGAAAGGGACCCGCCATACATATGAAATTGCACTCATCATGCCACTGTCGGGACCTCTCCGGGCAGTCCAGACTGGCCTGCCCGGATGCAGGGATATTGACAGGGGACTGTAGACTAGCCTGCCCGGTTGCAGAGATATCTACAGGGGGGACGGCACAGGTCTTCAGATCGCATGCCAGGCTTATGCATATGCATGAGAGGCGAGGTATGTAGACACCTATATTGGTTTTATAGATATTAGCCAGCATACATACACCTTGAGTCTAGTATGCAATCTGAAGACCTGTGCCGTCCCCTGTACTAGCCGAAAAAATAAGTATCCGGACAGAGCATAAACGCATATCATGCGCTATGCAGTAGTTGGCATTTTTTTTGTCACGTGACCCCGCATGCGGCTGTTCGCCATGGCAGGGCAGTAGTTGGCATAAACTAGCATATTTTCGTATGCTTGGCTGTGGATGTTTATGAGACCAGTCCAAATTTCGTGGAAGTGTCCAATTTTATTATGTCAGAAGTATCCGGACAGCTGACATAATGAATTTGGGTCTTGCAACACCAACAGTCCTATACCTATGTATCAGGATAAGGAAAATAGATATAAGTCCTCTATTAGGAATATAAAAATGGCACTGCAGGCAACCATGATAAGTACAGGTTTGTAAGGGCGATGCTGGGATCAGTAGGCGAAGGCACGATCGCGGGTGCTACGAGACAGCAGGGACAGAGAGGGACAAGGTGGAAGAATTATGAGCGTACGTTGACCAGTGGAGACTACATACAGGCGGGTAGGAGAGATATATATAGACGAGAGAGAGTGAACAGAAGTAGCAGGTACGAGTATTGCATGAACTTGGACATGACGACATAGAAGAACACAGATGGAAATAGAAACATACATGACGACATAGAAGAGTGCTTGTAGAATGCTGTAGAATGATGTAGAATGATGTAGAGCTATGGCGGCGGTTCGAGAGCATTCTGTGGTTCGGGTCGATCACTGCATGGTGGTTACCAAGAACTAATCCCTGTTATTTCCTATTGCGGCATGACATCGCTGTCCGGCCGGCGAGCTGAGTCTATTTTATCTTCAAACACCCGACCGTACGATTTTCCCCCGAGGGGAAAGGTTTTGAGGATTCTTCAGCTCTCCACCATCGTTGCCAACACAACACCCACACCCCACCCGGCGCCAGGAACCAATAGGCACCCACGGATAAGAACACGGCAGCCAATTAACGGAAAACCTAGAGTGCCCTAGGGGCTTGGCATGAGACTAGGAAAACCTCAGGAAGGCGACGGCGACAAGCAATAATACACAAAAGACGACCCCAAGAGACCCGTTCGAAGTCGTCTGCAAGGAGGTAAGGACATACTTGAAGACGGAAGGGAATAAGGCAAAGAGAGGGGCGTTCATTTACTTCGAGTATCTGGATGACCCAGACGATCCGGTAGTTATCTGGGGAGATGCCAACGACGGCAGACCCAGTGGGTGGAGTGCAAAGAAAAGTTTTTCTGGCCCCACGAAGTGGGGTACCCGAGACCAGCACCCCCACCACCGCCACCGCCACCACCGCCACCAAAGATGGGCCTCAGCCCCATCGTTTGTTTAGACACATCTCCGTCACTGCCATCGCCACCACCGCCGCCGCCACCGCCACCTACGCCACCAAAGTTGGGTTTCAGCCCCATACGGTATATAGACACGCCACCATCGCGCGCCACAACACCACAGAAGACCGGAAGAAAGACGACACCCCCTCCCCCGGCCTCATCCGGACCTACGACATCCACAAGGAGGAAGAGGAAGACAAGACAAGGAAAGACGACATCTTCCCCGGTCCCGAAATCAGCTGGCACCCCAGCACCCACCCCGGCTCCGGCATCAGCCCCAGCCACCCCCACCCCCACGGCTCCGGCTCCGACACCAGCCCCAGCCACCCCAACCCGGACCCCGCAGCCACAGCCCCGTAGCACCCCGCCAAAAGACAAGACTACCCCGCCGACCCCGCCGACGACGAAAGCCAAAGTCGGCCTAGTCATACATGGCGTTGCCTTGAGAAGGGAACTGGGCAACGTCAGAAGATGGCTGTCCGAGGACAATAAAGACATGCCAAAGATCACCGGTATCAGATGGCTAAGAAAGAAGGACATACTGGTCGGAGAGGGGAAGAAGACAAGCTCCATAGTGGTATACTTGGAGGAAGAACTAGACAAGGACAAGGTGCGACTCGGAGGGAAATGGCTCAAGGCGTGTCAGTATGAGACTGAAGGAGGACGGAGATGAAAGATTCAGGCTGCTGACCGCTCTCCCCGCAACACCCCCTGAAGACCGCGGGCATCATGTACTTAAGACAGTATTTGTTTTGATTTTTTTTAGTTAATTTAAACCCTCGCCATAGCCCATAGGGCGGCATGCGAGTAATGAAATAAAAAAAAAAAAAAAAAAAAAAAATATTGCGGCATGACAGTATTTCCCCTCTTCTAGCCTGAGCTCCTGATCAGGCCGTGGTGTAGAATATAGGAAATACACAAGAGAATGACATGACGATGGAGCATAGAAAACACATGAGCGAATGACATGCAATAAGTAAACAAGAACACTCGTAATAGCACAAATTCAGGGTAACAGACGACAAGAAAAGACAGGTTATCACTGAGCGGCGGAGCCTTTCCCCCCCCTTTTTGGCTTTGTGGGCCCGGGCTTGTCAGGGTACTTCTCGTGGAATTGGTTAATCATTCCTTGTATGCTCTTAAGGCCTTGAGCCGGTTCCCAAGTGTTGTCATGATGTGGGTAACCTTTCCACTTAACCTCATACTCCAGCTTCTTCCCACGTCTGCGGCTGTTGACCACCTCTTCAACTTCCAAGTATGCTTCACCCTCAACAATGATAGGCGGTGGTGCAGGTTGTTCTTCTCTGAGTGTATTATCAGTGGTAGCCTTTTCCAGCAGCGAGACATGAAAGACTCGATGAATGTGCATTGATGAGGGTAGTCTTACATTGTAGGCCACTGGACTGATCACCTTTTCCACTTCGAATGGTCCCAACTTCTTATAGTCGAGCTTCTCGGAGGGTCGGTTCGTTTTTATGTGCCTTCGAATAAGCCAAACTCGATCACCTTCTTTGATTTCAGGCTCTGGGCGTACATCGCGATTGTAGTACTGGGCTTGCAGTTGTTGGGCAAACTTCATTTCGTGCTGTAAGAGGCAATGTAGGGAACGTAGCTCTTGAACCCGTTCATCGACTGCAGGAGATTTCGCAGATGCTTCCAGCGAGACGTTGAGAGTTGGGTGGTAGCCGTAGTTCGCGTAAAAGGGTGAGCATTTGATACTGCTTTGTTCAGCATTATTGTAGGCAAACTGAGCTAATGGTAGGAGTTCAACCCAATTGTCTTGCTGATAGTTGCAGTATGCTCGAAGGTACTGCTCGAGAATCTGATTCACACGCCCGGTCTGACCATCGGTTTGTGGATGATAAGCTGTTGAGAGTTGCTGGTCGATATTGGCGGCTTGACATAGTGAGCAAGTAAAGTTCGAGGCGAATACTGCTCCACGATCTGTAACGATCTCTTTCGGAATACCGTGATGAACGAATACATGCTTGAGGTAGAGTTGAGCTAGCTCCGGGGCTGTGACGGTCTCGCTACAGGGAATGAAATATGCCATTTTCGTGAGTCGATCAACTACAACGAGTATGGAATCGAAGGATGGAAAAGGAGATAATGATGGGTCTTTTTTTTTTTTTTTTTTTTTTTTTTTCTTTCACGTGACCCCGCTTGTAGCTGTTCGCCATGGCAGGGCAATGATGGGTCTTTAGATAAGGGAAGCTTGACTATGAAATCCATTGATACTGAATGCCAGGGGTGTGGAGGAACAGAAAGAGATTGCAACTGACCAAAGGGTTGCTGTCTTGATGCCTTGCATCTTCCACAAGTCTCGCATGTTCGAATGTACGTTTCCACGAACTGTCTCATACGGGGGAAAAAGAAGTGTCTGGAGATCAGTTCTAGTGTCTTCGCTTGGCCGGGGTGTCCTGCTGTAGGTGTATCAGGGTGCATCCGAACAATTTCCACCTTTAGGCCCTTATTATCTGGCACAAAGATTAGCCCATTAAAGAGAATAAGATCATCACGTAGAGAGTATGCACGCAGTCGAAACTTAGGCGCTGTGCCTGAGGTGAGCTCTGACTTTAACTTAGCACAAGATGGGTCCTGCTCATATGCTTCCTTAATTTTCTGCAGTATACTACTATCCTTTTCAACCGCAGTATTCCTCAGCTCAACCGCAGCAAGTATAAGCTGATGGGGTTTAAGCAAACAGTGCTCTTGCTTCGCGGTAGGATCTTGGTAGTCGGGTCGTCGGGATAGTGCATCTGCTTGCGAGTTAGCCGCACCAGGGCGATGGACAATAACAAAATCATATGAGGCTAGCATTTCTGACCAGCGGGCCTGTCTTCGATTCAAGACTTTCGTGGAGGTAAATGACTGAAGGTTCTGGTGGTCAGAGTAGATCTGTATCTGATGCTTAGCCCCTTCTAGATAAACTCTCCATTCTCTGAGGGCGGCAACTATAGCTAATAGCTCCTTATCATGTATCTCATAGTTCGTTTCTGCGGGGAGTAGCTTTCGGCTGTAGAACGCAATGGGGCGAAGAGTCTTTGCTTCAGTATCGTATTGGGACAGGCAGGCACCGATAGCGAAGTCAGAAGCATCGGTTTCGACAACAGCAGGTAATTCAGGATCAAAATGTCTTAAGACCACTGCTGTAGCGAAGGACTGCTTAATAGCCTCGAATGCTCTTTGACAGTCATCGGTCCATGTAAACGAAGCATCTTTCCTGAGTAGGCGAGTAAGCGGTGCGATGATACTGCTGCAGTGTGGTATAAACCGGCGGTAGAAGTTTGCAAATCCTAGAAATGACATGATATCCTTAACACACGTAGGAGTCGGCCAGGTTAGGGTTACTGATTCAACCTTACTTGGATCCATCTTTATTCCTTCTCTGCTAATGACGTATCCCAAGAATTCCACCTCTTTGGCATGCAATGAGCATTTTTCAAGCTTCACAAAGAGGTTGTGTTCATCAAGCTTCTCTAATACCTTGGTAACGTGAACTTTATGGTCCTCAAGAGTATTCGAGAAGATCAGGATGTCATCGAGGAAGGCAACAACAAAATAGTCGAGGTATGACCGAAGGATATCGTTCACCAATGCTTGGAATGATGCCGGGGCGTTCGTTAGTCCAAAAGGCATAACTGTATACTCATAGTGTCCATATCGTGTTCTGAACGCCGTTTTCCATTCATCGCCTTCAGCAATTCGTATCAAGTTATATGCCCCTCGCAAATCGATTTTCGTAAAGTATTTTGCCCCGCGCACACGGTCTAGGAGCTCTGATATCAGCGGTATAGGGTAGCGGTTCTTTACTGTGATTCGATTTAGCCCTCGGTAGTCAACACATAAACGCAGGCTTCCATCCTTCTTCTTAGTAAACAATATTGGTGCACCAGCAGGAGACGACGACTGGCGAATAAACCCTTTTGCTAAGTTCTCATCCAAGTATTCTCGTAGGGCTTGCAGTTCGGTTTCTGAAAGCGCATAAATCGGACCGAACGGAGGATGTGTGCCAGGTTGTAGAGGAATCTTGTGGTCCCAGGGCTGATGCTGAGGTAAGACAGCTGCTTCTGTGGCCGAAAAGATGCGAGAAAAGCGCTTATATTGCTCTGGGATGATAGGAGTAACCTTCGTCTTATTAGGCGTATCCAATGTAGCGATGACAAGGCCCTGAACTATCTCCGAATCTGAATCTGAACATTTCCGGCGGGGTCTCACTAAACGGTGAAAGGCAGGAGCTGACACAAACGAGATATTCAATGGATTCGGCATACAAGAAGACTCAGAATGAGAAACTGAAGGAGTAGTAGACAACGAAGAAATATTCAAGGGTGGCAGGCAACGTGAATGACAGAATGCAGAAGTAAAGTCAACCTCATCTTTGGCCCAATTGATAACAGGATTGTGCGAACGCAACCAAGGAATACCTAGAACAATATCATAATCCTTCATTGGAATAACATGCAAAGGAACCTTCTCAGAATGTGAGTGAATAGACAGGGTTATAGGCACAGTATGATGAGTAACAGAACCAGACGAAATAGAAGAACCATCAATTACATTAAGATCAATAGGTGTAGGGTGGCGAAGGAGTGGTATAGGATGTCTGTCAATAAAGGAGCGGTTTATGAAATTTGACGAAGCACCACAATCAATCATAATAGTAACAGGAGTACAAACAGAACTAGAACGGAGTAAACCATTGACAATAAGATGAGAGTCGGAGGTCGGTCTGGTATAATAAAGAAGAATATCGCCCTCGGTTAAGCTCAGAGCAGGGCGGTTTGGCTCGCCTGATCTGGTTCTTTCCCCGAACTGTCCTCAGCTGTAGTAGTGAAGGAGATATTGACACGCTCTTTCTTCTTTGGATCCTGCTTAGTACTAGAAGTGAGCTGTTGGGTCTGAGTATTGGATCGACATTCAGCAGCTTTGTGTCCTGGTTTGGCACAGAGAAGGCAGAGTTTGTACTTAAGCCGGCGAGCACGTTCTTGTGGCGAGAGATCACGATTAGTAGGGGTACGCTGGGGAGCAGGTTTAGTACTGACTGCGGAAAGATCCATTGGCTCGGGATCAGATCGGTTGGTTTTCGATGCCCACTCAGAGGTGCGGAATTCTCGATTTCGTTCGAACAAGCGGTTATCTATGCGTACGGCCTTTTCAAGTAGTTCAGAAAGCTGCTTGGGGCATTCTTCCTTAACTAATTCATCCTTAACCCTATCCTTAAGGCCCCTATAGAATCGCCAAATGAGTGCCTCTTCATTCCAATTAAGGAACGAAGTGAGTTGCTGAAAGCGTGATGCATAGTCTGCCGCAGAACCGACTTGTCGCAGGCGTTCAATCGCTCTTTCCGCATTAGCGCGAGTGTCAATATCACCGTAGGTCTGTCGTAGTGCTTGACAGAAGGCGTCGAAATTGTCCAAAAGCGCTGAGGGAGTGTGCTGATGCAGGGTGCGGAGGTGAGGCTCAAACCACAGAAAGGCGGCACCCTTGAGGAATGAGGCGGCGTAGAGAACCTTCGATCGTTCGGTAGGAAACTCGTGGGGATACACTGCGATGTAGAGATAGATCTGTGAGAGGAAGGAGCGAAGCTTCGACCGGTTCCCTGTAAAAATGTCCGGTGCCTTGGTCTTCGGTGCATGGTCAGTAGTAGTGGAGCCTGAGGTGGGAGTTGCCGAGCGGAGGGTAGCAACTGTAGTATGGAGTTGTTGTACAGTGCTCTGTAGGTCCTGGAAGTACGATCGCAACTCAGGAGGCATAGTGAACCGATCGAGGATCGAGGCAGAGTTCTGAGACGTAGCGCTAGTTGATGGCGTCATGAAGGGAGCAGTTGGCAACGAAGGTGACCCTTCCGGAGGAAGCGTTTCGCGCATAAGAGTGTCGTCCATAGCGATTCGTAGCAGGCGCGATAAAGGTGACTGGTCAAACTGTAAGGGCGATGCTGGGATCAGTAGGCGAAGGCACGATCGTGGTGTGATGACGGCTAGACAGCATCCACTGTTTCGCACGGGTACCGGTATCTAGAGCTGGCGGAACGAAGCCTCAAGGGCGGTCTCAATAATCAAATGTCAAGAAAAGAGTCTTCAATTGTCTTGTCTGTACGTGTCCATATCTGTCCATGTCTGTATGTCCCCGTGTATGTCTGTCTCCGTGTATGTTGCCGCTTGCTTGCTTCCACAGTCCTATCTACATACAATTTATAGACCACCTTCGCCTTCCAACTGAGCCTATACATACATATCTCGCTTCTTAATCATAATTTTCTTCCTCATCCCATGCATGTGTCATCATGTGGCCCTATCGCTGAGTACCGCTCCGGCCCGCGTATGGCCTTATTCCTTCCATCGGTACCGTGGTTACCACCACAGCGGGTGCTACGAGACAGCAGGGACAGAGAGGGACAAGGTGGAAGAGAGAATGAGCGTACGTTGACCAGTGGAGACTACATACAGGCGGGTAGGAGAGATATATATAGACGAGAGAGATTGAACAGAAGTAGCAGGTACGAGTATTGCATGAACTTGGACATGACGACATAGAAGAACACAGATGGAAATAGAAACATACATGACGACATAGAAGAGTGCTTGTAGAATGCTGTAGAATGATGTGGAATGATGTAGAGCTATGGCGGCGGTTCGAGAGCATTCTGTAGTTCGGGTCGATCACTGCATGGTGGTTACCAAGAACTAATCCCTGTTATTTCCTATTGCGGCATGACAAGGTTCAGGCATTATAATGATCAAAAGTTACTATTTTGATAGATCCTAAGATTTCGAGACTGCTCTTCAGGGCTGTTCTAGAAACTTTTACAAGGCTATTCCAAGAGCTGTTCCAGAGGCTGTTCCAGAGGCCATTGAAATACTGTTCGAGAAGCTGTTCGAGCTCAAACAGCCTTCGAAACAGCCTCCGAAACAGCCTCCGAAACAACCTCCAAGACGGCATCCGAAATAGCCTCCGAAACGGCCTCCGAAGTAGCCTCCGGAACAACCTCCGGAACGACCTCCGGAACAGCCTCAGAACAGCCTCCCCAAAAGGTTCTGGAAAAGCCTCTGGAACAGGCTACAGAAGAGCACTGCAATAGCAGTGAAAACAAGCAGTAGTGACCTCCCTCCAGTGGCAGTACTCTCATCTGCCCTTTATCACAACTTTAAGATTTGTAGCTGATGCATATGTGAAGCTCTCAAAACTGCATTCTCAATGATGTCAGCGCATGTTGATTTTAGTACCTTCATTGTTTTAGATATTAATTTTATTGATGAAAGCAATATTGGGCTATTTGGTATGCGAATATCTCAATGTAGGCTCCAATAGCTACTCTTTTCTGAAGAGTTATTTCAGCACCTATGAGAATATTATTATCTTACTAAGTATGATACTTGAGTTTTTACCTGGACCTTTTTTGCCTGCCGTCCTTATATATACTACCTTGTTCTTGTGTTTATTCTGCTGCTGTACAATAGGCCCAAATTCATTATGTCAGCTGTCCAGATACTTCTAATAAAATTTGGACAATCTATCACGAAATTGGATAGATATCCATAGCCAAGCATACGAACATATGCTTGTTGAGACTAGATGCTGCATATCGCATAATATGCATTTATCCCTTGTCCGGATACTGGTTTTTTCGGCTAGTAGATACCTCTGCAACCGGCAGGGTAGTCTACAGTCCCTGTCGATACCCAGCATGCGGGAAGGCCAGACTGGCCTGCCCGGAGAGGTCCCGTGCCACCGTCGTGCCGTCCAACGGGCCCTACGGTACGTGTCAGATTCAGCTCAAGTTCACACATCTTACGATGTTGAAAGGGACCCGTCATACATATGAAATTGCACACATTGTCCTTACAGCCTCCACACACCAAGCCACGACCGCTGGGAAGCCACGACCGCTGGGAAGCCACGACCGCTGGGAAGCCACGACCGCCGGCAAGCCACGACCGCCAGCAAGCCACGACCGCCGGCAAGCCATGAGCGCTGGCAAGGCATGACCGCCGGCAAGCCATGACTGCCGGCAAGCCATGACCGCCTCCCGCTGACAGCCGGCATGCTCACAGAACCGGCTAGCTATAGGTAGCTAGCAAGCTGCCAGTATTTTTTTTTTTTTTTTTTTTTTTTTTATTTCATTAATCGCGTGCCGCCCTGTGGGCTATGGCGATGTTTAAGTACATAGATGAGAAAAGGAAAAGAAAACTTAGAACAGAAACTAAATCCTGAAACATCTAGTCCTCCCCGGCCCACTCCAATAACTCCACCAGATTCGTGTCTTTTTCCACCTGTCTTATACCTTCTGCTCCTTTCGTGTTCTTTCGGTTCCAGGCGATGCAGTCACTCCTTATGTGTTCCCAGCTCTCTGACGCCTGGCCACACCATCGGCATTCCGGTGAATCCGCCTTCCCTATCTTGTAAAGCTGCCAGTATAGCCCGCCTTCCAGTATGGCCCGCCTTCCAGTATAGCCCGCCTGCCAGTATGGCCCGCCTGCTAGTACAGTCTGCCTGCTAGGAGAGCCCGCCTGCCGGTACAGCCCGCCTGCTAGTATAGCGGGCCGCCTGCCAGTACAGCCCACCTGCTAGTATAGCCGCCTGCAAGTAGAGCCTGCCATCGCTGCTGAGCTGAAGCCATTGAACTGCTACCACAAGCCTCTCCTGTGAAGCCTCTGCCATTCAGCGCTTGCGAAACTACTGTTACCCTGAACTGGCCATATCCGGTCGCAGCACCAGCTCGCCGGCGCGTGACAATTGCAGCTCGTCTTGTGCCCTTGCATCGGAACAGCCATGTGTATCTAATGGTGAAATGGCTGCTGAGTTGGGAGCCGAAATAGCACCCGAAATGCATGGTGAAAAGGCTGCTGAAATGGCAGCCGAAATGGCTACCGAAATGGGTGCTGCAACCGCTGCCGAAATGGCTGCTGAAATGGCCGCTGAACTGGCAGCCGAAATGGCTACAGAAATGCGTGCTGAAAAGGCTGCTGAAATGGCTGCCCAAACGGCTACCGGAATGGCTACCGAGATGGTGTAATAAACTGGTCTGGGTGGGGTCGGCGGGTCGGGATTTCGGGGTCTCAGGGGGTCGGCGGGTATTTTTTTTTTTTTTTTTTTATATCAATACTGGCATGCCGCCCAAAGGGCTATGGCGAGGTTTTTATTAAAAGAGAAAAAAGAAGTCAAAGAACCCCAAACTACCTACTCCTAACTACATGTAGTGCCCGCGAAACTTCTCCATGATGCGGGTGGCAGTCCCGGTCCCGGTATCTCCTACTTCCGTCCCCTCTCCGACTCGTACCGGACCGATCTGAGCCAACGTCCCCCGAGCCTCACCCTCTCAACATCCGTCTCCTTTTCCAAGTAAACAACCGCCGAGCTGGTTTTCTTCCCCTCCTCAACCAGCGTGGTCCTCTTCCTCAGCCAGCGAATGCCCGATATTTTTCCCAATTCCTTATGAGTCGCGGCCTCCAACCATTGTCTGACCTTCCCTAGGTCCTTCCGTAGAGCGATCCCGTGTATCACGATGCCGGCTTTTCCTTTGGTGGTGGCATCGGAAATAGTTGGTGGGGAGGTGGCGGTGTTCCCGGGGCAGGGAGAGGGGCCCTTTTTGGTGGTTGCCATGTGGTGCTTAGTGAGCGGCACGAGCCGAGCCAGCTCGAGCTCGACTGATCTTGAGCTCGAGCCGGCTCGAGCTGGCCTGGCATGAGCTCGAGCTGGCTCGAGCTCAAACGAGCCAAGATCATGCTTGTGTTTTTCTTGACAACTCGCTAAAATGCTTAGCCAGTGCAAGGTTTCATAAACTGTAAATACCTAATATAGTAAAAATTAGAGACTTGGAGCTCATTCTGACTTACCAACAACTTCGAAATGCACAATTTAGCTGATAGTAGTGAGAAAGATGAAAATTTAGCTTAGTTTAGTTTAGTTTGTCAATATTATGTATATAATCAATCCAGGCTCGAGCTAGCTCGTGCCGCTCACTAGCACTGGTGCTTGAAGGCCTCCTCCTGGCTCGGAAGCTTTCCCTTGCCCTTTCTGGTGGTGGCGGTGGTGCCGGCATCGGTGGTGCTCCCATGGACGCGAGGGGTCCAGGGTACCGGAACCGGGTACGGGGCGGGCGGCAGACGATTTCACAGCGGAGGCAGAGGCAGATCCAGAGGCAGAGGCAGAGGCGGTCGGAGCTATGTGATGCCGAGAGGTAGATGTATTGAAAAGCTAAATACACACCTTGGGTAGAATACAGGTTGGTGCGTGGAGAAGCAAGAGGGAGGAGGGCGGAGGGCCTCTTTTATACAAAGCCCTCGGTAGCAAATCCAAGCAAACAAACAAACGAGCAAACAAACAAACGAGCAAACAAACAAACGAGCAAACAAACAAACGAAGTACATGGAAAACCAAGGAAATGACTGGAAGTACATGGAAGGCTAAGGAAATGACTGGAAGCGGGTAGAAGCATCAGGAATATCCGGGAATGAGCTCAGTGATACCTGTTGCGGGTGGATTCCGAGGTCTTCCAGCAGGTTCTAAGGCTTTCCGGCAGTAGTGAGCGGCACGAGCTAGCTCGAGCCTGGATTGATTACATACATAATATTGACAAACTAAACTAAACTAAGCTAAATTTTCATCTTTCTCACTACTATCAGCTAAATTCTGCATTTCGAAGTTGTTGGTAGGTCAGAATGAGCTCCAAGTTTCTAATTATTACTATATTAGGTATTTACAGTTTATGAAACGTTGCACTGGCTGCGAGCTGTCAAGAAAAACACAAGCATGATCTTGGCTCGTTTGAGCTCGTTTGAGCTCGAGCTCAAGAACAGTCGAGCTCGAGCTGGCTCGGCTCGTGCCGCTCACTATCCGGCAGGTTCGACGTCTTTTCGGCAGGTTCTGGGGATCCGAGTTCTTCTATCAGATTCTGGCACGTTCTTCCGGTTCGGGTTTGTAAGCGATGAGTAGAAATGCTGGCGGCCATGTTGCTTAAGTGAGCTCACAGGTGTAGGGACATATATGGGAATGCCCTAAGGAGTATACCGAGTTACGAGGGGGTCAGAGTCAGCTGCACGTGTGCAAATACTGGCATATAGTATGTTGATTGCCAGTATAGGACCGGAGCTGGAGGGTCTTGGGCGAGGGGTCCGATTACAGATGGCTGGTGAAATGGCTGGTAAAGTAGCTACCGAAATGGCTACTGGAATGGCGGAAGGCCTGACCCAACAGCACGAGATGAATATATACTGCTATTGCACTGCGAAGATGCGCTACCATTGCGCTGCTCAAGTACGGTGCCATTGCACTGCTGCTATTGTGCTGCTGCACAGGTGCACTGCGAATGTATGCTGCTATTGCACTCCGAAGATGCAGTGCCATTGCACTGGGAAGATGTACAGCCATTGCGTGTTACGGGCGTGAGGGGCTAGGCTCCGGTAGGCGTTAGAAGGTAGTGGATGTTACGGCTACGGAGGAGTGTATACGGCGGGCAGAAATGGCTACTGAGGTGTATATGCTGCGGGGCGAAATGGCTACGGAGGTGCATATACGGCGAGACGGAATTTTTTTTTTTTTTTTTTTTTTTTATATCATTACTCGCGTGCCGCCCTAGGGGCTATGGCGAGATTAGTTACATGAGATTAGATACATATGAAGGTAGAAGAAAAGGAATAAGAAAAGATCCTGTGTGTCTCCTATGCCCCTGCCCACTCCAAGATGTCTCTAAGTGGGTCTGTGTCCTTGCTCTTCGGAGGAGTGACCAAGTCTTGCATGCCTCCTGGCCACTTTCGTTTCCATGTCCTGCACCTAGTGAGCACATGTTCAGTAGTCTCCTCCTCCTCCCCACACCATCGACACTCTGGGCTGTCTGCTTTCCCGATTTCGTACTGCCATTTTCGTAGTAACTTGCCGCCCAGTATTCCTGCTAGTGTGGCTATGTGTCGACTTCCAAGTCTTGTCAAGGGACGGTAGCTGAGCCCTAGCCGAGAGACGGAATTAGTAATGGCCACGGAGGTGTATATGCGGTGGGCCAAAGTGATTACGGAGGTGTATATATGACGGGCCTAAGTCGCTACGGCGGTGTGTATACTGTGGGCCGGAGTGGCCATAGAGGTGTATATGCTACATGCTGGAATGCCTACGAAGGTGTCTGTGCTGTGGGCCGGAATGGCCACAGAGGTATGTATGCTGCCCGGCGGAATGGCCACGGAGGTATCTATGCTGTGGGCCGGAATGGCCACAGAGGTGTATATGAGGCCATTCATTAAACCACACGTTTTTTATTTTATTTTATTTTTGTTATATCAGTACTCGCTTGCCGCCCGACGGGCTATGGCGAGGGTTTTTATTAAAAAAAAAGCCTAAAAAAAAGAACGCAAGAATAACACCAATCCTAAGTACATGTAGTATCCGCGGACTATCTAGTAATGCGGACTGCGCCCAGTATCTCCCCCTTATCTCCGCCTCCTCTCGGACTCATGCCGAGCGGATCTGTGCCACCGTCCGCTGAGTCTAACCTTCTCAACGTCCACCTCTTTCTGCAAGTATACAACCACCGAACTTGTTGTCTTGCCTGCCTCCTCCAACAAGTTCCGCTTCCTCAGCCAACGAATTCCCTTGATCTTCCCCAAACTCTCGTTAGCTGCTGCCAACCACTTCTTCACTTTCCCCAAGTCCTTCCTCAACGCAATGCCATGTATTACGATGCCGACTCCTCCCCTGGTGGTGGCATCTTCTGTGGCCGGTGAAGCGGTTTGTGGCGGGGTCTTGTGGGCCTGGTGGCGCCGGAAAGCCTCCTCCTGCGTTGGGAGCTTTCGCCTCGGTTACACGTTGCATTACTGTAACAATCCAACCCGGACCCCTCGCCCAAGACCCTCCAGCTCCGCTCCTATACTGGCAAGCAACATACGACTCGCCAGTACTCGTACACGTGCAGCTGACCCTGACGCCGTTGCAATTCGCCGCACTCCTTCTAGCACTCCGATAAATATCCCTGGGCGTGTGAGCACGCTTAAGCGACATGGTCGCCAGCATCCCGGTCATCGGTTAACAGGCCGAAGCCGAAGAACCTGCCAGAACCTGCTAGAAGAACCCGGATCCCACCCTGCCATGGCGAACAGCTGCAAGCGGGGTTACGTGAAATAAAAAAAAAAAAAAAAAAAGAACCCAGATCCCCAGAACCCGCCGGAAAGCCGCAGAACCCGGCGGAAAGCCGTAGAACCTGCCGGAAGCTATAGAACCTTTTGGAAAGCCATAGAAGGTGCTGGAAACAGGTATCGGCGAGCTTATTCCCGGATATTCTTGACGCTTCTACCTGCTTCCAGTCATTTCCGTGGCCATCCATGTACTTCCTGTCGTTTCCTGTGTTTTCCATGTACTTCGTTTGTTTGCCTTTTTGCTTGTTTGCTTGTTTGCCTGGATTTTCCAGCGAGGGTTTTCTATAAAGAGGCCCTCCTCCCTCCTCCCTCTTGCTGCTCCACGCAAGAACTTATATCCTACCCAAGTTGTGTATTTAGCTTTTAATACATTTACCTCTCGATATCATATAGCTCCGACCGCCTCTGCTTCCGCCTCCACTGTGACATCGCCTCAGCGCCCGGCGGCCACCCCGTACCCAGATCTTGTACCTTGACTCGGACCTGTTCATCACACTGTTGCACTAGGAAACTGCGGTGCCATTGCGCTGCTGCCATTGTGCTCCTGGCAAGGTGCGCTACAAATATATGCTCCCATTATGGTGTGAAAGTGCACTGCCATTGTGCTGCTGGCATTGTGTTGCTGCAAAGGTGCACTGCGAATGTATGCTGCTATTGCAATCCGAAGATGCACTGCCATTGTACTGCGAAGATGTACAGCCAATGCGTGGTACGGGTGTGAGGGGCTAGGCTGCAGTAGGCGTTGGAAGGTACTGGATGTTACGGCTACGGAGTGTATACGGCGGGCCGGCATGGCCACCGAGGTGTATATGCTATAGGGCGAAATGACTATGGAGGTGCATATACTGCGAGGCGGAATTCGTAATGGCCACGGAGGTGTATATGCGGTAGGCCGAAGTGACTACGGAGGTGTATATATGTTAGAGATCTACAGTAATGTCGGAGTGTCGGAGGTGTCGGATGTCAGAGAGGTCCGTGATAAAGGGTGGTAAGGGCCCGAGAGCAACCTCATGCTCTATATATATAGGTGTATTACTTTGGCTACTCTCTCTACGAAGAAATAACAATCATTTCTTTCTAACAAAGCTCAACAATATATGACGGGCCGAAGTGGCTACGGCGGTGTGTATACTGTGGGCCGTAATGGCCAAAGAGGTGTATATGCTACAGGCTGGAATGGTTACGGAGGTGTCTATGGTGTGGGCCAGAATGGCCACAGAGGTGTATATGCTGCCCGGCGGAATGGCCACGGAGGTGTCTATGGTGTGGGCCAGAATGGCCACAGAGGTGTATATGCTGCCCGGCGGAATGGCCACGGAGGCGTATATGCTGTGGGCCAGAATGGCCACAGAGGTTTATGTACTCCCCGGCGGAATGGCTACGGAGGTGTATATGCTGTGGGCCGGAATGGGTTTGAAGATAGATATGCTGTGGGCTAGAATGGCTATGGAGGTATAGATGCTATAGGCTAGAATGGTTACAGAGGTGTATGTGCTATGGGCCGGAATGGCCTTGGAGGTGTGTATGCTGTAGGGCGGAATGGACACAGAGGTGTAGATATGGTACACCGGAAGGGCAGCTGTACGGCATGGAGCACCAGCAGAGTAGAGCAGTTGTTGTTGAATTCAGCTGTGCATTGGACCGCTAATTGGGCACTCATTGCGTCCTGTATTTGGCCATTCATTAGACTATACATTGCTAGAGCCACTCCAGAGCCACCTTAGAGCTATTCAAGACTTTTAGAGCTACCTTAGAGCTACTTCAGAAGCACTCAAGACTTTTAAAGTTATTTCAGTACTGCCTTAAAGCTAATTAAGACTTCTAAAGCTACCTTAGAGCTGCTTCACAGCTACTCAAGATTTTCAAAGCTACTTCAGAGCTATCCAAGACTTTTAAAGTTACTTTAGAGCTACTCTAGGCTTCTAGAGTTACTTCTACATTCTTTAAGACCTTCAGAATCACTCTAGACTGGTTTAAAAAGCTGTAAAGGTACCTTCAAGCTACCCAAAACCTCCAGAGCCACTCAAGAGCGTCAGAGACCCTCCAGAGCTACTCAAGAGCGTCAGAGACCCTCCAGAGCTACTCAAGAGCATCAGAGACCCTCCAGAGCTACTCAAGAGCGTCAGAGACCCTCCAGAGCTACTCAAGACTACTACAAACACTTTAAAGCTACTTTCTATATAGCCAAAGGGTAGGGTCAGGCAGCGAAAGTTGGGGTTTTTCACGGCCCGGTAAGACATACAACTTCATATCCCCGCCGCAACACGCAATTTTGGTCCAATTATCTTCAAACTGGCCTCGAATGAAAGCTCTACGTCTGCTCTATATTTCTATGTAAAAAAATAATACATTTCATACTTAGGGTCTTACTGTATTTACAGTTAAAGATAGCGACTTTTGAGTAAATTTTCGCACTAGTAGGCTATCCCTGTCATATTCTTGCCATGCTACAGCTTGGCAGCAACGGCCAAAAAACTCCATAGAAAATAGACTCAGTAGTTTTCAGAATGGTCTATGCCAAAAAGACATGACTTTTCGTCGACAACCTATCCCAATTCAGGGGACTTTTCGTCGACAGCCCATACAAATTTTTACCCTAACGTTACACACCACTGTACTTCTCATCACAAACCTCCGGCAACTACAACTACCCTAACTACCTTATTAAGTAATAATCCCAATTAGCAATACACATTTTCGACATAATTAACGTGCCGAAAATTACCCATTTTCTCATATGTGAAGCGGTCATTTCCAATGAATTCAACATGCCAAAAAGAACCTATTTTCCACATCTGCAAAGAGCCTATGTGTAGCGTAGTTAACATGTGGAAAATGACCCATTTTCTCCATGCGCGACGAGACTATTTAACATGCGTAAAATAGCCTATTTTCCACATGCGCCATGAGAGCTTTTGTAATGTATTTGCTGTTACGGATTCACTGCAACTGTAGGGCAGGCGGTCGGTGAATGTGCGCACAGTATACGCATATGCGACGTAGGCGATATGCGACAGCCGGGCGCCGGCGTCGCAGTTTTAAAATGTGCTATATGAGCCACGCAGGGGACTAGCGAGTATCACTGGTTAAGTGTCTTTTTGGCCTGGCGGACGGTAACTCTCTGCGTTTACTATCATCCGTTACATTTGCCATGTGCAAAATGGTTTATTTTATACATGTGCGAGGAGCCCATTTAACGTGTGTAAAATGACCTATTTTCTACATACGCGACGAGGACATTTTCGACGTATTTACTATGCGCAAGATGGTCTCTTTTCCACATGCGCGGCGAGGGCATTTCCAACGTATTTACTATGTGCAAAACGGTCTGTTTTCCACATGTGCGGCGAGAGCATTTCCAACAGTCTGTTTTCCACATGCGCGGCGAGGGCATTTCCAACGTATTTACTATGTACAAAACGGACTATTTTCCACAAGCGCGGCGAGGGCATTTCCAACTATGTGCAAAACGGTCTGTTTTCCACATGCATGGTGAGGGCATTTCCAACGTATTTACTATGTGCAAAACGGTCTACTTTCCACAAGCGCGGCGAAGGCATTTCTAATGTATTTACTATATGCAAAATGGTCTGTTTTCCACATACGCGGCGAGGGTATTTCAGACGTACCTACTATGTGCAAAACGGTCTACTTTCCACATGCACGGTGAGGGCATTTTCAACGTATTTACTATGCACAAAATGGTTTATTTTCCAAAATGGTCTATGATGAGGGCATTTGTGACGTATTTACCATCTCTATTTTCAACATGTACGACGAGGGCATTTGCGACGTATTTGCCACGCATGCTATTTTACCTACCCTTGGCAAACTGGGGCCGGCTTCTTACCTGACATCATACAGGTGCGGTAAGCCAGTTCTTTAGCTAGGTGGAAATCACATTGCGGCCCTTGTATCATGGGTAAGGGTATCAAAAATGCCTTCGTAGCACATGTATGGAATAGACCACTTTGTATGTATTCAATACGTCGAAAATTGGCTCCTCACGAATGTAGAAACATCAGGAAAAAGGGGAGTTTGTACCCTCAGTGCCATGAGCGCGAGGGCGCTGGGGCGCTGGGGCACTGCTATTGCACTGCGAAAGTGTGCTGCCATTGCGGTACTTCCCATACTAGACATGCATCTCATCATGCCAAGAAACCATGGAGCGACTATAGCTCCATGGTTTCTTGGCATAGGTGCTACTTCATCAGCAAAAAAGAGGTTGCATCAGCAGCGTCACGACGAGGCAGCAAGCGTCACGACACACGATGCATTTCTGGCTTCCTGACTCTCTGGCTTGGCACGCCTATCGTATCACAAAAGGTAGTTTACGCCCTCAGCGCCCACAAGGCAAGTAATCCTGCTGCCCGCGTCGCGACGTGCTCAACGTGCTCAAAATGTCCCCATTGCGCCCACAACGCAAGTAATCCTGCTGCTGGCACCGCAACGTACTTAACGTGCTCAAAATGTCCTCCATTGTGCCCATAATGCAAGTAATCCTGCCACTGGTGTTGTGACATACTCAACGTGCTCAAAATGTCCTCCATTCCACCTGCAACGCAAGTATTCCTGCCGCCGGCATCGCAACGTGCTCAACGTGCTCAACATGAGCAATGTGCCCAATATGTTTTACATTTCATGTACATGCTCAAATGTGCCTACATCTCATAAGCGCACTCAACGTGCTCAAATGCTTAATGTGCTCAACATGCTTAACATGCTCAATTGCACTGCAAAGGTGCGTTGCCATTGCACTGCAAAGGTGCGTTGCCATTGCACTGCAAAGGTGCGTTGCCATTGCACTGCAAAGGTGCGTTGCCATTGCACTGCAAAGGTGCGTTGCCATTGCACTGCAAAGGTGCGTTGCCATTGCACTGCAAAGGTGCGTTGCCATTGCACTGAAGAAATGGATCCGCCGCGTATGTACTAGACAGAAAAATAAGTATTTGAACAGGGGAAATGCATATTTATGCGCCATGCAGTATTCGGCAGAAACTAGCATATTTTCGTCTGGTGATAGCCATAAGACAGTCCAAATTTTGTGATAGGGTGTCCAACTTCATTATGTAACAAAGTATTTGGACAGCTGACGTGATGAAATTTGGACAGCTGACATAATGAATTTGGACTTTTACTAGCTAGTAAAATATGTATTCGTACATAGCGCATAATGTGCATTAGTACCCCTGTCCGAATGCATATTTGCCGCCCGCCCCATACCTGGGTCCTGTACCCTGACCCGACCCGGACCGATTTATTACATAGATATGACAGGTCAGGCCTGATAGCATGAGATGTGGCAGAATGAGTTGAATTTAAGAGATATGGTAGGTCCGGCCCCACGGCCTCAGGTGTCCGTTGCCAGCACACCACCATCCCTGACTTCTTGGCATTCCCACCATGGATCCGACCAATAGATTCATGGCATTGGGCAGCCCAGCACCAAAAAACATGCCCGTAGGTGCCAAAACAACTCTGGCCAAGAGTACCCGTCTCGAGGCCCCACTGTACAAGTCTATCGGAGATCGGCTCGGCGGAGTCAATATGTCCGATATGCTTGATGCCGTGGGGGATGTCATCGAACACATACATGCTTGCATAAAAGACCAGAAGACAAGACCAAACTTTGAACCAACAGACAGGTTCCTGTGTGAAATCAGGAGTGTGCATCACGTCATTGCTGCTCTTGCACTAGCGGTGGAGACGGAATCATGCACAGAAATACACAATATGCACCTGAGGAAACCCTCAAAGGAAGGGAAACACAAACTGACCCGGAGAAACCACCAAAGCTGTCATATGCAGCAGTTGTCTCCCAGAACATCCCGCCAAGCACACCCCCGGAAGGGGACAATTCTGACCGACCTCCAGTGGCACCACCCAAAAGCCGAACAAAGTCCACTGCTTTCCAGTCCAAAAAAGTGAAAGGGGGACAAAGTACCAGTCCCCCCAAGCAGAAAATGTCCAAGAAACCATCTCCAGCACCATCTCCGAAGCCAATCCCAAAGGAAAGGACACTCCCGCAATCCGGTCGTGCGATCGTAGTACATGGAATTGCGGTGACAAAGAAACTCGGGAAAGTAAGAGATTGGATGGAGAATGCGAACCCATGGATGGGAAAGATTGTTGCGGCAAGATGGTTGGTGAAGAAAGAGAGGAGGGAGGGAAAGAAGGCTAGCTCGGTTGTCATCTACCTGGAGGGGGAGGTGGAATCGGATAGCCAAACACCAGCGAAGGTAAGGTTGTCAGGCAAGTGGTACGATTCGTGCCTGTATGACTGGGATAGAAATTCAAAGGTGGACAGAAAGGGGAAGGGGAGGGAGGTGGAGGAAATGGACTTGACGGCATAGCGGGTTGTCTCATGGGTTTTATTTCCTCTATTCCCTTTTGAATGTCGGTGTATATAGTGAGTTGTTGTTTGTTTTTAGGTGCCTGTCTCCGGGCCATAAGGACCTCGGTCCGGGGACCCTGCCATGGCGAACAGCTGCAAGCGGGGTTATGTGAAAATAAAAAAAAAAAAAAAAAAAAAACGGCCTCAGGTGAAGAAGAATGAACTCAATTTTACAGGTATAGCAGGCCCCACCTAGTACCTACCGCCATGAGATGAGGTAGAGTGAGCTGAATTTGACAGGCATAGAAGGCCCAACCTAACAACGGCGTGAGAAAGTTGACAGGTATGGCCGGCCCACGAGGTGAGGCAGAATAAGCTAAATTTGGCACGTATAGGCGGCCTGACATAACAGCGCGAGATCAGGCACAATGAGCTGAATTTGACAGGTATGGCTTGCCTAACCTGCCGGCACGAGATGCTGCAGAATGAGCTAAACTCGACACAGGTTTGGCAGGCCCTATTCGACGACGTGAGATGAGTCAGAATGAGCTGAATTTCACACGAATTGCAGGCCCTATTCAACGGCGTGAGGTGAGCTAGAACGAGCTGAATTTTACACGAATTGCAGGCCCGGGCTGTCGGCACGAGATAATGCAGAATGAGCTGAATTTGACACATATAGCTGGCCCTACATGACGGTGCAAGATGTGGTAGAATGAGCTGAATTTGACAGGTATGGCCGGCCCGAGCCTACAATGCAAATGAGATAAGTTTGAGACATATGGCATGCCCAAGGTACGAGATGGGATGAGGTAGAGTGAGCTGAATTTCAGATGTATGGCATGCCTGAACCGAGACACGAGAAGATACGGAATGAGCTGAATTTGATAGATGTGGCAGAACGAGCTGAGCTAGAATCAGCTGAATTTGACAGGTATGATAGGGCCCACTCGATGCAGTGTTCCCAACCGGCCAGGCTGCCAAAACGGCTGCCAACACGGCTACCGAAAGGGCTACTGAAAAGGCTGCTGAAATGGGTACTAAAATAGATCATGAAATGGCTACAGCCGAAATGGCAGCCGGAATGGCCGCTGAAATGGCTCCTGAAACGGCTACCGAAATGGGTGATGAAATGGCACCTGAAATGGCCGCTGAAACGGCTACTTCAATGGCTACTGAAATGGCTGCTGAAACTGCTGCTGAAATGGCTGCTAAAATGGCTATCGAAATGGCTACTGAAATGGCTAGGGCCGGACATGCCTGTCAAATTCAGCTCATTCCATCTCATCTTGCACCATCGGGTCGGGACAGCTATACATGTCAAATTCAGCTCAGGCCGTCAAGTCGTGCATGCAATTCGTGTAAAATTGAGCTCATTCTACCTCACCTCACGCCGTCGGCTCGGATCTGCCATACCTGTCAAATTGAACTCATTTTACCTCATCTCACGCTGTCCGGCCGCACCTGCTATACCTGTCAAATTCAGCTCATTCTACGCCATCACGTTGGGCATGCAATCAATGAATCCAACAGGCCGTGATCTGCATGGGACTGAAACCGCCTGGACCGGCCTGATTGGCCTGGAACAGCCTGAATGGTCTGGACCGGCCTGAATGGTCTGGCCTGAACAATCAGGCCAAGCCAGGCCCAGAATTTCACGGTCCAGGCCGGTCCAGGCCTCTGGTTGGCCTGGCCTGGCCTGCCCTGTTGAATTCATTGCCTGCAATACCTGTCAAATAGGGCGGCATGCGAGTAATGATATTAAAAAAAAAAAAAAAAAAAATACCTGTCAAATTCAGCTTATTCTTCCTCATCTCACGCCATCGAGTGGGCCCTACCATATCTGTCAAATTCAGCTGATTCTACCTCAGCTCGTTCTGCCACATCTATCAAATTGAGCTCATTCTACCTCATCCCATGTCGTCAGGTCGGGGCTGCCATACGTCTCATACTCATCTCATATTTGCACTGTAGGCTTGGGCCGGCCATACCTGTCAAATTCAACTCATTCTACCGCATCTTGCACCGTTGGGACGGGCCGGATATGTCTGTCAAATTCAGCTCATTCTGCATTATCTCGTGCCGACAGCCCGGGCCTGCAACTCGTGTAAAATTCAGCTCGTTCTGGCTCACCTCACGCCGTTGAACAGGGCCTGCAATTCGTGTGAAATTCAGCTCATTCTGACTCATCTCACGCCGTCGAATAGGGCCTGCCAAACCTGTTAAGTTCAGCTCATTCTGACTCATGTCACGTCGTCGAATAGGGCCTGCCAAACCTGTCAAGTTCAGCTCATTCTGCCGCATCTCATGCCGGCAGGTTGGGCCCGCCATACCTGTCAAATTCAGTTCATTGTGCCTGATCTCGCACTGTCAGGTCAGGCCGGCTATACGTGCCAAATTCAGCTTATTCTGTCCCATCTCGTGGGCCGGCCATACCTGTCAACTTCCTCACGCCGTCGGGTTGGGCCTTCCATGCCTGTCAAATTCAGCTCACTCTACCTCATCTCATGGCGGTAGGTGGGGCCTGCTATACCTGTAAAATTGAGCTCATTCTTCCTCACCTGAGCCCGTGGGGCCGGACCTGCCATATCTATGAAATTCAACTCATTCTGCTACATCTCATGCCGTCGGGCTGGACCTGTCATATCTATCAAATTCAATGCTGGCGAGAGAGACCTGTTATACTTCTGAACTTAAGCTCAGGTTGCAGGACTACTTGGCACTTCAGCCCTTTAGCTTAGGTGCAAGTCATGTCAAATACGACTGGGTTCAATCCAGCGCGAGGCGTAACCAGCAGTACTTACGATGAGTGGCCGCGATTCCTGTGCTATACATTTCGTGCTACAGCTGCTCCATGGTTTCTTGGCACAGGTGCTATCCATAGTTTCTTGGCATAGGTGCTATACATTTCATGCTACGGCTGCTCTATGGTTTCTTGGCATAGGTACTATACATTTCATGATGTTGAAAGAGACTCACCATACCTGTGATATAGACCTCATTCTGCCATTCTCGTGTCATCGATTGGGTCCTATGGTACGTGTCAGATAATTTCACGAATGAAAGTGACCCACCATACATATGAAATTGCACTCATCATGCCACTCTCGTGTCATCCAACGGGCCCTATGGTACATGTCAGATTCAGCTCACGTTCACACATCTCATGATGTTGAAAGGGATCCGTCATATATATGAAATACACACATTGTCCTTACGGCTGCCATACACCAAGCCACGACCGCTGGGAAGCCATGGCCGCTAGGAAGCCACAACTACCGGCAAGCCACAGCCACCGGCAAGCCACGACCGCCGGCAAGCCACGACTGCCGGCAAGCCATGACCGCCGGCAAGCCACGACCGCCGGCAAGCAACGACCACCAGCAAGCCACGGCTGCCGGCAAGCCACGACCGCCGGCAAGCCATGACCGCCGACAAGCTATGACCGCCAGCAAGCTATGACCGCCTCCCATCTCCCTCCGGCCATTTTTTTTTTTTTTTTTTTATATCAATACTCGCTTGCTGCCCTAAGGGCTATGTCGAGAGTTTTATTAAAAAACTCCAAAAAAGAACGAAAAAAGTACGTAACCTTAAATACATGATGCCCGCGGTTTACATAGTGTTGCGGGGGGAGTGGCCAGTCCGTCTTATCTCCTTCCTCATCTCCGTCCCCTATCCGCCTCGTACTAGCTCACTTTCAACTATCTTCCTCCAAGTTGCACCTTGTCAATATCCTATTGGTCTTCCAGATAAACCACTATGGAGCTTGTCTTCTTCCCCTCTCCAACTAGTATGTCCTTCTTTCTCAACTAATGGATTCCAACCACCTTTTTCAGGTCCTTGTTGTCTGCAACCAGCCATCGTTGTACGGGGAAGCTCATAGAACTGGCTAGCTATAGGTAGCTAGTAAGCTGCCAGTATAGGCCGCCTGCCACTATAGCCCTCCTGCTAGTGTAGCCTGCCTACCAGTATGGCCCACTCGCCATTATAGGCTGCTTGCTAGGACCCATATAGTTCATATGTTCTTGTTATTCTTATCAATCCCTAGATCTAATTCAGTACTTGGTCTTCTCTGCCTTTTCACTATAGTCTGACATCGCTGCTGAACTGGAACCACTAAACTACTACTGACAAGCTTCTCCTATCAAGGCTCTACCGTTCAGCACTTGAGAAACTACTGTTACTCTGAACCGGTGGTATCCATTAGCAGCACCAGGTTACTACCGCGTGACAATTGGAGCTCAGCTTGTGCCCTTGCGTCAGCACAGCCATGTGTATCTAATGCTGAAATAGCAGCCGAAACGGCTACCGAAATGAATGCTGGAAAGGCTGCTGAAATGGCAGCCGAAATGGTTACCGAAAGGAATGCTGCAAGGCTGCTGAAATGGCAGCCGAAACGGCTACCGAAATGAATGCTGGAAAGGCTGCTGAAATGGCAGCCGAAATAGTTACTGAAAGGAATACTGCAAGGCTGCTGAAATGGCAGCCGAAATGGCAGCCGAAGCGGCTACCGAAATGAATGCTAAAAAGGTTGTTGAAAAGGCTGCTAAAATCGCTGATGAAATGGCCGTTGAAATGGGTACCAAAATAGCTACCGAAATGGCTACTGGAATGGCTAGGGCTAGCCATGCCTATCAAATTCAGCTTATTCCACTTCATCTTGTATCATCGGGTCATACCACCTATACATATCAAATGTATGCTGCCATTGTACTGCGAAGCTGTACTGCCATTATGTGCTGCCATGAGCTCTGTATATGGCAGGCAGAAATGGCTACGGAGTTACATATACTAGGAGCTGGAATTCATAATGGCCACGAAGGTGTATATGCAGCGGGCCGAAGTGGCTATGGAGGTGTATATATGGCGGGCCAGAATGGCTATGGAAGTGTATGTACTGCAGGCTAGAATGGCCATACAGGTATATATGCTGTGGGTAACGAAGGTGTTTATGCTGCGGGCCAGAATAGCCATGGAGGTATACATGCTACAGGCCGGAATGGCCATGGACGTATATATGCTATAGGCCGGAATGGCTATGAAGGTGAATATACGGTAGACCAGAAGGGCAGCTGTTAGATGTGGAGCGCCAGCAGAGCGGAGCAGTTGTTGTTGATTTCAGTTATGTATTGGGCTGCACATCAGGCTACATTCTGAGACCTGTATTCAGCCATTCATTAAACTACACGTTGCATTACTATAACAATCCAACTCGGACTCCTCGCCTTAGACCCTCCAGCTCCGGTCCTATACTGGCAACCAACCTACGACTCGCCAGTAATGTACATGTTCAGCTGACTCTGACACCATTGCAATTCACCGCACTGCTTCTAGTACTCCGATAAATATTCCTGTACCTGTGAGCACGCTTAAGCGACATGGCCGCTAGCATCCCGATCATTAGTTAACAGGCCGAAGCCGAAGAACCTGGCAAAACCTGCTAGAAGAACTCGAATCCTCAGAACCCGCCGGAAAGCCACAGAACCCGGCTGTTACGGCTAAGGTGGAAACTTACCTACCACTGTGGCAAGGGGCAAGGATTCCACTACTAACTAGCTGTCACGGCTAAAGGTGAAGACTTACCTACCAAGGGGATAACGTTGACCCTGTAATCGAACATAAGACCAATGCTGATTGACCGAACTGATCACCCGTTGGGCTTGGCTGTTGATTCTTGCACCATTTAGATAGGGCAGTACTACGGAAGGATGTGTTATTCGGAATGCAGCTTGATGCATACACTCCACTTACGAAAGATTTCTTAACATACGCACATGTATTAGTACATTCATTATCTTTGTCCTATACTATTTTTGCATGTTTTTCTTATGTATGCCTATTACCATAGTATTGGCATTGATAAGGAATCGCCATGGGGCCAGCCAATTATTCATTTGTTAAACTACTCATGTATGGTTGTGCTGAAGTCTATATAAGCGCCGGCTGGCGATAGCATAGTTAGAAGAATCAAGACACAAGTGGTGTCCTAAGTTCTCTATAACTCTGAACCTATCGTTCCATCATTACACCCGTGAATCACTCCGCTCCACTGCGTGCTCCCCGCCGAGTAGCTGCCCTTCCGGTCCGCCGTATATACCTCCGTAGCCATTCCGACCCACCGTATTCGCCCCACCGTAGCCGTAATATTCGGTCCCTTCCAGCGCCCACTGGAGCCGAGCCCCTCATGCTCGTAACACTGGCGGAAAGCCGTAGAGCCTGCCGGAAGCTATAGAACCTTTTGGAAAGCCATAGAAGCTGCTGGAAATAGGTATCGGCGAGCTTATTCCCGAATATTCTTGACGCTTCTACCTGGTTCCAGTCATTTCCGTGGCCATCCATGTACTTCCTGTCATTTCCTTTGTTTTCCATGTACTTCTAGTTGCTTCTCGGTTTTCCATATACTTCGTTTGTTTGCTTGTTTACTTGTTTGCTTGTTTGCTTAGATTTTCCAGTGAGGATTTTCTATAAAGAGGCCCTCCTCCCTCCTCTCTCTTGCTTCTCCACGCAAGAATTTGTATCCTACCCAAGTTGTGTATTTAGCTTTTAATACATCTACGTCTCGATATCATATAGCTTCGACCGCCTCTGCCTCCGCCTCCACTGTGACATCACCTCACCGCCCAGCGGCCACCCCGGACCTAGATCGTGTACCTTAACTCGGATCTGTTCATCATACTGTTGCGCTAGGAAACTGCGGTGCTATTGTGCTGCTGCTATTGTGCTCCTGGCAAGGTATGTCCCAAATTTATAACTTATTTACAATACAATGCCTTGAGGTTAGGGGCAATACAGGTTTGAACCAATGCCTGATCATTCCATATGAAACAGATTTCTTGGTATTATTATACCTCCAAGTCATTCCATATAGAACAGATTTCTTGATATTCTTGATTCCTGGTTATTATTATCCTTCTAAGTCATTCTACATGGAACAGATTTCTTGGTATTATTATTCCTCCAAGTCGTGCCGTATGGAACAGATTTCTTGGTATTATTATCCCTTCAAGCCGTTCCATATGGAACGAATTCCTTGGTATTATTATAGCTCAAAGTCATTCTGCATAGAACAGCTTTCTTAGTATTCTTGATTCCTTGGTATTATTATACTTCTAAGTTGTTCCACATGGAACAGATTTCTTGGTATTATTATCCCTCCAAGCCGTTCCACATGGAACGAATTCCTTGGTATTGTTATGCTTCCAAGTCGTTCCATACGGAACGTTTTCCCACCTATTTGCCTATTCTACACTGCCATATCATTCCAGGTGGAACGTTTTCCCACCTATTTACCCATTCTACACCTCCATTATAATTCCAGGCGGAACGTTTCCCCCCCTATTTACCTATTCTATACCTACATATTGTTCTAGTTGGAACGTTTTCCCACCTATTTAGTCATTCTATACTTCCATATCATTCCAGGCAGAATATTTTCCCACCTATTCAGTCATTCTACACCTACATCTCTATATCATTCCAGGCAGAACATTTTCCCACCTATTCAGTTATTCTATATCTACACCTCTATATCGTTCCAGGCGGAACGTTTTCCCCCCTATTTACCTATTCTACACCTTCATTATCGTTCTAGGTGGAACGTTTTCCTACCTATTCAGTTATTCTACACCTCCATTATCGTTCCAGGTGGAATGTTTTCCCACCTATTCAGTCATTCTACACCTCCATATCATTCCAGGCGGAACGTTTTCCCACCTATTTACCTATTCTATACCTCTATATCATTCTAGGCAGAACGTTTTCCCACCTATTCAGTTATTCTACACCTCCATTATCATTCTAGGTGGAACGTTTTCCCACCTATTTACCTATTCTACACCTCTATTATCGTTTTAGATGGAATGTTTTCCTACCTATTTACCTATTCTACACCTCCATTATTATTCCAGGTGGAATGTTTTCCCACCTATTTAGTCATTCTACACCTCTATATCGTTCCAGGCAGAACGTTTTCCCACCTATTCAGTTATTCTACACCTACACCTCTATATCGTTCCAGGCAGAACGTTTTCCCACCTATTCAGTCATTCTACACCTACACCTCTATATCATTCCAAGTGGAACGTTTTGCTACCTATTTACCTATTCTACACCTCCATATCATTCCAGGCGAAACGTTTTCCTACCTATTCAGTTATTCTATACCTCTATATCATTCCAGCCGGAACATTTTCCCACCTATTCAGTTATTCTACACCTCCATTATTGTTCCAGGTGGAACATTTTCCCACCTATTTACCTATTCTACACCTCTATATCGTTCCAGCCGGAACGTTTTCCCACCTATTTAGTCATTCTACACTTCTATATTGTTCTAGCTAGAATGTTTTCTCACCTATTCAGTCATTCTATACCTCCATATCGTTCCGGGCAGATCATTTTCCCAACAATTTACCTATTCTACACCTCTATATAAGTAGCAGATAGTGAACTAAAAGAGGAAAGGAAAGGGAAGGGAATTACTTGTTGGCTATATAAAGTCAATCTCCGAGTATCTCCATCAGCGGTCTTCTCCCCCCTCTCCTTCGACCTTTAGTGGTCTCCTCACGTGATCCTCCCCCCCTGGCTACCTCCGCTGCTACACTCTGTACTGTCCTAGCAGATGTCTCATTCTCTCCTCCTCCTTTCTGTACCACTTGCACTCTTGGTCTATCCCCTTTCCCCATTTGCCATCTCCAAGTACGTAGACCCTTGCCCCCCCAACCTCTCTGTCAGGTGCCCCAATCTCTCTAGTAGTCTATACGCCAATTCTAACCAGTTTCTCTCCCCTACCTCTTTCTTTGTCTCATACCGGCTTCCATAACAACCTCTGGGGCGTGCTGCAATGCAGTACCTACTCTTGCCGCCTCATCTGCTACCTCGTTCCCAGCAATGCCCCTATGAGCCTTGACCTATAGAATCGCCGATCAACACTAGTTAATTCTTATAGTGTCAACTTAAGAGACACATTGCTGATATGGCGTAAATGCTTTTTTTTTTTTTTATCTCACGTGACCCCGCTTGCAGCTGTTCGCCATGGCAGGGCATGGTGCAAGTACCCCAATGAGCTCAAATGTGCGGCCTAATGAGTTGCCCAATTGAGCAGTCTAATGAGCAGCAGGCTATTACATGGCCTGATGAGCTAAATTCATTAACTAGATCCCGGTGTCCCAGCATAAGGCTTATCCTATATCGGCAATATCCTAACAGGGCAGTGTTACGGCTAAGGTGGAAACTTGCCTACCACTGTGGCAAGGGGCAAGGGTTCCACTACTAATTAGCTGCCACGGCTAAAGGTGAAGACTTACCCGCCAAGGGGAAAACGCTGACCCTGCAATCGAACATAAGACCAACGCTGATTGACCGGACTGATCACCCGTTAGGCTTGGCTGTTGATTCTCGCATTGTTTAGATAGGGCAGTACTACGGAAGGGTGTGTCATCCGGAATGCAGCTTGATGCATACACTCGAGTTACGGAAGCTTTATTAATATACGCACGTGCATTAGTACATTCATTATCTTTGTCCCGTACTATTTTTGCATGTTTTCATTACGTATACCTATTATCACGAGTATTGGCATTGATAAGGAATCGCCGCGTTGCCAGCCAATTATTCATTTGTTGACCCCTCATGTATGGCTGCGCTGAAGTCTATATAAGCGCCGGCTGGCGATAGTATAGTTAGAAGAATTAAGACATAAGCGGTGTCCTAAGTCCTCTATAACTGTGAACCTATCGTTCCATCATTACACCCGTGAATCGCTCCGCTCCGCTGCGTGCCCCCGCCGAGTAGCTACCCTTCCGGTCCGCCGTATACACCTCCGTAGCCATTCCGACCCGCCGTATTCATACTTCCGGGACGACGCCGGCACCGCCGTTTTCCCCACCGTAGCCGTAACATCCGGTCCCTTCCAGCGCCCACCGGAGCCGAGCACCTCACGCCCGTAACAGGCAGCTCAAGCATACTATGATAGTTGCCAGATTGAGGCAATTGACCGGACTAAAGACATTGAGCATATGGGTATATTGAGCCTATTCAGCATTAGTGAGTAGCACGAGCTGAGCCAGCTTGAGCTCCACTGATCTTGAAAGCTGTATAATTTTGCTTTTTTTTTTGCAGTAAAAAATATTAGACAATAAGTACAAAATTTTATGTATGCTTTGTTCCAAGACTTGGTAAGTCAAAAAGCCATGCAACAACTGCATCTCACTATTTTCAGAAATCATATGCGTTACTTCCACTGTCTACATTTAGAACTTGTCATGTCAACTGGCAATACCATGGAGTTGAAGCGACCAATACTATTCGATATAATGGTTTCAATAAAGTAAGCTGAACTAGAGGGCTTTTCTGAAACACTCTTCTGCAGGTTTCTTATCTCAACAAATTTACCAATCAAATGAGCAAAATATAACCCTAGAGCAATATCCCAGCTCATGTTATACGGGCTAGATTTAGAGATATTTCAGCTTGAACTTTGGGGTTGCACATTAAAAGAGGTCTAGAAATGATAGCATATTTTACTTGTTTGATTGGTAAATTTGTTGAGGTAAGAAACCTGCAGAAGAGTGTTTCAGAAAAGCCCTCTAGTTCAGCTCACTTTGTTGAAATCATCATATCGAATAGTATTGGTCGCTTCAACTCCATGGTGTTGCTAGTTGACATCACAAGTTTCTAAATGTAGACAGTGGGAGTGACGTATATGACTTCTGAAAATGATGAGATATGCTTATTGCATGGCTTTTTGACTTACCAAGTCTTGAAACAAAGCATACATAAATTTCGTGCTTGTTGTCTAATATTGTTTGCTGCAAAAATTATATATCTTTCATACAGGTAACTATAATGATCAGAGTTCCAACTTGGGCTGGGCTTTTGCAATATCTTATATACACCGCAAAAGTAGTCAATTCCACACATATGAGATGTGGGAATATTAAGCACATTGAGCGTACCGTGAGGTGTGGAGAATATTAAGTATATTGACCGCAGTATGAGACATGGAGCGTATTGAGCATATTAAGTCCACACACATCGATGGAAATGAATTGGGATGCCAAAACT